>OU342740.1:170400378-170421227 GCA_910589775.1 Avena eriantha | reverse complement strand
TATAAAAGTCCACCGGGTTACCCTCGTACGGAGATTGCTATAGGGGTAGACGATCCGGGGCCCCAGTCTAGGGTTTCGCCGAGGAGGACCACCGGAGCATCGGAATCACATGAAAACTTGCATGTGACCCTAGAACATGTGTGTGAGAGTGGTGCAAGGTTGGTAGGTGCCATGCGTAGGCCCCAGGTGTGACCCCCTTCCTTGACATGCATTAACGCTTGGTAAAATCCTGGATCTGTACGTGGAAAGACCCGCCGCGGGACAACCGGGGCCTAGAATGTGGCAAAGTGGGCCCAACCTTTGCTATCTATGTACATATGGCCTAAAAAAACCAAAACAAGTAGAAATGTCCACCGGGCTAGCCTCGTACGGAGATTGCTATAGGGGTAGATGATCCGGGGGGCCCGGTCTAGGGTTTCGCCGGAGGAAGACCACCGGAGCGTTGGAATCACATGAAAACTTGCATGTGCCCCTATCACATGTGTGGTAGAGTGGTGAAAGGTTGGTAGGTTCCATGCGTAGGCCCCAGATGTGACCCCCCTTCCCGGACATGCATTAACGCTTGGTAAAATCCTGGATCATATGTGGAAACTCTCGCGGCGGGACAACCAGGGCCTAGAATGTGGCAAAGTGGGCCAAAACTTTGATCTCCATTTACATGTGTCCTAAACAAACAAAACAAGCAGAAAGGTCCACCGGGCTACCCTCGTACGAAAATTTCTATAGAGGTAGACGAACGGGGCCCTCGGTCCACGGTTTCGCTGGAGGAAGACCCCGGAGCATCGGAGTCACATGAAAACTTGCAATGTGGGCCCCGAGAACATGTGTGTAGAGAGTGGAGAAAGGTTGGTAGGTGCCATGCCTAGGCCCACGGTGTGACAACTCCTTCCTGGGACATGCGTTTAAACACTTGGTAAAATCCTGGATCAGTACGAAACGGAAAACTCCCGCCGCGAGACAACCGGGGCCTAGAATGTGCAAAAGTGGGCCAAAACTTTGCTCTCCATGTACATATGTCCTAAACAAACCAAAGCAAGCAAAAGCTCAACCGGGCTACCCTCGTACGGACATTTCTCATAGAGGTAGACGATCCGGGGCCGCCCGGTCCTAGGGTTTCGCCGGAGGAAGACCACCGGAGCGTCGGAATCACAATGAAACTTGCATGTGCCCCTAGCAACATGTGTGTAAGAAGTGGTGAAACGTAGTTAGGTACAGGCGTAGGCCCTAGGTTGACAACCCTTGCCCATTACATGCTTTAACGCTTGAAAATTCTGAGATCTGTGCGTGGAAACTACCGCCGCGGGACAACCGGGGCCTATAATGTGGCAATGTGGGCCCAACCTTTCTCTCCATGTACATATGTCCTGAAAAACCAGAACAAGTAGAAAGGTCCACCGGGCTACCCTCGTACGGAGATTGCTATAGGGGTAGACGGATCTTGGGCCCCCGGTCTAGGGTTTCGCTGGAGGAAGACCACCTGAGCGTTGGAATCACATGAAACTTGCTTGTGCCCCCAAGACATGTGTGTGAGAGTGGTGAATGGTTGGTAGGTTCCATGAGTAGGCCCCATTCCCGGACATGTGTTAACGCTTGGTAAAATCCTGGATCTGTACGTGGAAAACTCCCGCCGCGAGACAACCGGGCCCTAGAATGTGGAAAAGTGGGCCCAAACTTTACTATACATGGACATATGTCATAAACAAACGAAAACAAGTAGAAAGGTCCACTGGGCTACCCTTGTACGGAGATTGCTATAGGGGTAGACGATTCGGGGCCCCCGGTCTAAGGTTTCGCTGGAGGAATACCACCGAAGCGTCGGAATCACATGAAAACTTGCATGTGCCCCTAGCACATGTGTTCAGAGTGTTGCAAGGTTGGTAGGTGCCATGCGTAGGCCCCAGGTGTGACCCCCTTCTCGGACATGCGTTAACGCTTGGAAAAATCCTGGACCTGTACGTGGAAACTCCCGCCGCGGGACAACCGAAGCCTAGAATGTGGCAAAGTGGGCCCAACCTTTGATATCAATGTACATATATCCTAAACAAACCAAAACAAGTATAAAAGTCCACCGGGTTACCCTCGTACGGAGATTGCTATAGGGGTAGACGATCCGGGGACCCTAGTCTAGGGTTTCGCCAGAGGAGGACCACCGGAGCATCGGAATCACATGAAAACTTGCATGTGACCCTAGAACATGTGTGTGAGAGTGGTTCAAGGTTGGTAGGGTGCCATGCGTAGGCCCCAGGTGTGACCCCCATCCTGGACATGCATTAACGCTTGGTAAAATCCTCGATCTGTACATGGAAACACCCGCCGCGGGACAACCGGGGCCTAGAATGTGGCAAAGTGGGCCCAACCTTTGCTATCCATGTACATATGGCCTAAACAAACCAAAACAAGTAGAAATGTCCACCGGGCTAGCCTCGTACGGAGATTGCTATAGGGGTAGATGATCCGGGGGGCCCGGTCTAGGGTTTCGCCGGAGGAAGACCACCGGAGCGTTGGAATCACATCTAAACTTGCATGTGCCCCTAGCACATGTGTGGTAGAGTGGTGAAAGGTTGGTAGGTTCCATGCGTAGGCCCCAGATGTGACCCCCCTTCCCGGACATGCGTTAACGCTTGGTAAAATCCTAGATCATATGTGGAAACTCTCGCGGCGGGACAACCAGGGCCTAGAATGTGGCAAAGTGGGCCAAAACTTTGATCTCCATTTACATGTGTCCTAAACAAACAAAAACAAGCAGAAAAGGTCCACCGGGCTACCCTCGTACGAAAATTTCTATAGAGGTAGACGAACCGAGGCCCTCGGTCCAGGGTTTCGCTGCAGGAAGACCACCGGAGCATCGGAGTCACATGAAAACTTGCATGTGCCCCTAGAACATGTGTGTGAGAGTGGAGAAAGGTTGGTAGGTGCCATGCCGGCGCCCCAGGTGTGACAATCCTTCCTGGACACGCGTACCACTTGGTAAAATCCTGGATCAGTACGCGGAAACTCCCGCCGCGGGACAACCGGGGCCTAGAATGTGGCAAAGTGGGCCAAAACTTTGCTCTCCATATACATATGTCCTAAACAAAACCAAAACAAGCAGAAAGCTCAACCGGGCTACCCTCGTACGGACATTTCTATAGAGGTAGATGATCCGGGGCCCCCGGTCTAGGGTTTCACCGGAGGAAGACCACCGGAGCGTCGGAATCACATGAAAACTTGCATGTGCCCCTAGCACATGTGTGTAAGAGTGGTGAAAAGGTTGGTAGATACTAGGCGTAGGCCCTAGGTTTGACACCCCTTCCCAGACATGCGTTAACGCTTGGAAAAATTCTAGATCTGTGCGTGGAAACTCCCGCCGCGGGACAACCGGGGCCTATAATGTGGCAATGTGGGCCCAACCTTTGCTCTCCATGTACATATGTCCTGAAAAAACCAGAACAAGTAGAAAGGTCCACCGGGCTACCCTCGTACGGGAGATTGCTATAGGGGTAGACGATCCGGGGCCCCCGGTCTAGGGCTTCGCTGGAGGAAGACCACCAGAGCGTTGGAATCACATGAAAACTTGCTTGTGCCCCAAGCACATGTGTGTGAGAGTGGTGAATGGTAGGTAGGTTCCATGCGTAGGCCCCATTCCCGGACATGCGTTAACGCTTGGTAAAATGCTGGATCTGTACGTGGAAACTCCCGCCGCGAGACAACCGGGCCCTAGAATGTGGAAAAGTGGGCCCAAACTTTACTATACATGTACATATGTCATAAACAAACGAAAACAAGTAGAAAGGGTCCACTGGGCTACCCTTGTACGGATTGGGGTAGACGATTCGGGGCCCCCGGTCTAGGTTTCGCTGGAGGAATACCACCGAAGCGCGGAATCACATGAAAACTTGCATGTGCCCCTAGCACATGTGTTTCAGAGTGGTGCAAGGTTGGTAGGTGCCATGCGTAGGCCCCAGGTGTGACCCCCCTTCTCGGACATGCGTTAACGCTTGGAAAATCCTGGACCTGTACGTGGAAACTCCCGCCGCGGGACAACCGAGGCCTAGAATGTGGCAAAGTGGGCCCAACCTTTGCTATCTATGTACATATGGCCTAAAAAAACCAAAACAAGTAGAAATGTCCACCGGGCTAGCCTCGTACGGAGATTGCTATAGGGGTAGATGATCCGGGGGGGCCGGTCTAGGGTTTCGCCGGAGGAAGACCACGAATCGTTGGAATCACATGAAAACTTGCATGTGCCCCTATCACATGTGTGGTAGAGTGGTGAAAGGTTGGTAGGTTCCATGCGTAGGCCCCAGATGTGACCCCCCTTCCCGGACATGCGTTAACGCTTGGTAAAATCCTGGATCACATGTGGAAACTCTCGCGGCGGGACAACCAGGGCCTAGAATGTGGCAAAGTGGGCCAAAACTTTGATCTCCATTTACATGTGTCCTAAACAAACAAAACAAGCAGAAAGGTCCACCGGGCTACCCTCGTACGAAAATTTCTATAGAGGTAGACGAACCGGGGCCCTCGGTCCACGGTTTCGCTGGAGGAAGACCACCGGAGCATCAGAGTCACATGAAAACTTGCATGTGCCCCTAGAACATGTGTGTGAGAGTGGAGAAAGGTTGGTAGGTGCCATGCCTAGGCCCCAGGTGTGACACTCCTTCCTGGACATGCGTTAACACTTGGTAAAATCCTGGATCAGTACGCGGAAACTCCCGCCGCGAGACAACCGGGCCTAGAATGTGGCAAAGTGGGCCAAAACTTTGCTCTCCATGTACATATGTCCTAAACAAACCAAAGCAAGCAGAAAGCTCAACCGGGCTACCCTCGTACGGACATTTCTATAGAGGTAGACGATCCGGGGGCCCCCGGTCTAGGGTTTCGCCGGAGGAAGACCACCGGAGCGTCGGAATCACATGAAAACTTGCATGTGCCCCTAGCACATGTGTGTAAGAGTGGTGCAACGTAGTTAGGTACTAGGCGTAGGCCCTAGGTTTGACAACCCTTCCCAGACATGCGTTAACGCTTGGAAAAATTCTAGATCTGTGCGTGGAAACTACCGCCGCGGGACAACCGGGGCCTATAATGTGGCAATGTGGGCCCAACCTTTTCTCTCCATGTACATATGTCCTGAAAAAACCAGAACAAGTAGAAAGGTCCACCGGGCTACCCTCGTACGGAGATTGCTATAGGGGTAGACGATCTGGGCCCCCGGTCTAGGGTTTCGCTGGAGGAAGACCACCTGAGCGTTGGAATCACATGAAAACTTGCTTGTGCCCCAAGCACATGTGTGTGAGAGTGGTGAATGGTTGGTAGGTTCCATGCGTAGGCCCCATTCCCGGACATGCTGTTAACGCTTGGTAAAATCCTGGATCTGTACGTGGAAACTCCCGCCGCGAGACAACCGGGCCCTAGAATGTGGAAAAGTGGGCCCAAACTTTACTATACATGGACATATGTCATAAACAAACGAAAACAAGTAGAAAGGTCCACTGGGCTACCCTTGTACGGAGATTGCTATAGGGGTAGACGATTCGGGGCCCCCGGTCTAAGGGTTTCGCTGGAGGAATACCACCGAAGCGTCGGAATCACATGAAAACTTGCATGTGCCCCTAGCACATGTGTTTAGAGTGTTGCAAGGTTGGTAGGTGCCATGCGTAGGCCCCAGGTGTGACCCCCCTTCTCGGACATGCGTTAACGCTTGGAAAAATCCTGGACCTGTACGTGGAAACTCCCGCCGCGGGACAACCGAAGCCTAGAATGTGGCAAAGTGGGCCCAACCTTTGATATCAATGTACATATATCCTAAACAAACCAAAACAAGTATAAAAGTCCACCGGGTTACCCTCGTACGGAGATTGCTATAGGGGTAGACGATCCGGGGACCCTAGTCTAGGGTTTCGCCAGAGGAGGACCACCGGAGCATCGGAATCACATGAAAACTTGCATGTGACCCTAGAACATGTGTGTGAGAGTGGTTCAAGGTTGGTAGGTGCCATGCGTAGGCCCCAGGTGTGACCCCCCTCCTGGACATGCATTAACGCTTGGTAAAATCCTCGATCTGTACATGGAAACACCCGCCGCGGGACAACCGGGGCCTAGAATGTGGCAAAGTGGGCCCAACCTTTGCTATCCATGTACATATGGCCTAAAAAACCAAAACAAGTAGAAATGTCCACCGGGCTAGCCTCGTACGGAGATTGCTATAGGGGTAGATGATCCGGGGGGGCCCGGTCTAGGGTTTCGCCGGAGGAAGACCACCGGAGCGTTGGAATCACATCTAAAACTTGCATGTGCCCCTAGCACATGTGTGGTAGAGTGGTGAAAGGTTGGTAGGTTCCATGCGTAGGCCCCCAGATGTGACCCCCCTTCCCGGACATGCGTTAACGCTTGGTAAAATCCTAGATCATATGTGGAAACTCTCGCGGCGGGACAACCAGGGCCTCGAATGTGGCAAAGTGGGCCAAAACTTTGATCTCCATTTACATGTGTCCTAAACAAACAAAAACAAGCAGAAGGTCCACCGGGCTACCCTCGTACGAAAATTTCTATAGAGGTAGACGAACCGGGGCCCTCGGTCCAGGGTTTCGCTGAGGAAGACCACCGGAGCATCGGAGTCACATGAAAACTTGCATGTGCCCCTAGAACATGTGTGTGAGAGTGGAGAAAGGTTGGTAGGTGCCATGCCTAGGCCCCAGGTGTGACACTCCTTCCTGGACACGCGTTACCACTTGGTAAAATCCTGGATCAGTACGCGGAAACTCCCGCCGCGGGACAACCGGGGCCTAGAATGTGGCAAAGTGGGCCAAAACTTTGCTCTCCATATACATATGTCCTAAACAAACCAAAACAAGCAGAAAGCTCAACCGGGCTACCCTCGTACGGACATTTCTATAGAGGTAGACGATCCGGGGCCCCCGGTCTAGGGTTTCGCCGGAGGAAGACCACCGGAGCGTCGGAATCACATGAAAACTTGCATGTGCCCCTAGCACATGTGTGTAAGAGTGGTGAAAGGTTGGTAGGTACTAGGCGTAGGCCCTAGGTTTGACACCCCTTCCCAGACATGCGTTAACGCTTGGAAAAATTCTAGATCTGTGCGTGGAAACTCCCGCCGCGGGACAACCGGGGCCTATAATGTGGCAATGTGGGCCCAACCTTTGCTCTCCATGTACATATGTCCTGAAAAAACCAGAACAAGTAGAAAGGTCCACCGGGCTACCCTCGTACGGAGATTGCTATAGGGGTAGACGATCCGGGGCCCCCGGTCTAGGGTTTCGCTGGAGGAAGACCACCAGAGCGTTGGAATCACATGAAAACTTGCTTGTGCCCCAAGCACATGTGTGTGAGAGTGGTGAATGGTTGGTAGGTTCCATGCGTAGGCCCCATTCCCGGACATGCGTTAACGCTTGGTAAAATGCCTGGATCTGTACGTGGAAACTCCCGCCGCGAGACAACCGGGCCCTAGAATGTGGAAAAGTGGGCCCAAACTTTACTATACATGTACATATGTCATAAACAAACGAAAACAAGTAGAAAGGTCCACTGGGCTACCCTTGTACGGATTGCTAGGGTAGACGATTCGGGGCCCCCGGTCTAGGTTTCGCTGGAGGAATACCACCGAAGCGCGGGAATCACATGAAAACTTGCATGTGCCCCTAGCACATGTGTTTCAGAGTGGTGCAAGGTTGGTAGGTGCCATGCGTAGGCCCCAGGTGTGACCCCCCTTCTCGGACATGCGTTAACGCTTGGAAAAATCCTGGACCTGTACGTGGAAACTCCCGCCGCGGGACAACCGAAGCCTAGAATGTGGCAAAGTGGGCCCAACCTTTGATATCAATGTACATATATCCTAAACAAACCAAAACAAGTATAAAAGTCCACCGGGTTACCCTCGTACGGAGATTGCTATAGGGGTAGACGATCCGGGGACCCCAGTCTAGGGTTTCGCCAGAGGAGGACCACCGGAGCATCGGAATCACATGAAAACTTGCATGTGACCCTAGAACATGTGTGTGAGAGTGGTTCAAGGTTGGTAGGTGCCATGCGTAGGCCCCAGGTGTGACCCCCTTCCTGGACATGCATTAACGCTTGGTAAAATCCTGGATCTGTACGTGGAAACACCCGCCGCGGGACAACCGGGGCCTAGAATGTGGCAAAGTGGGCCCAACCTTTGCTATCATGTACATATGGCCTAAACAAACCAAAACAAGTAGAAATGTCCACCGGGCTAGCCTCGTACGGAGATTGCTATAGGGGTAGATGATCCGGGGGGCCCGGTCTAGGGTTTCGCCGGAGGAAGACCACCGGAGCGTTGGAATCACATGAAAACTTGCATGTTCCCCTAGCACATGTGTGGTAGAGTGGTGAAAGGTTGGTAGGTTCCATGCGTAGGCCCCAGATGTGACCCCCCTTCCTGGACATGCGTTAACGCTTGGTAAAATCCTGGATCATATGTGGAAACTCTCGCGGCGGGACAACCAGGGCCTAGAATGTGGCAAAGGGGGCCAAATCTTTGATCTCCATTTACATGTGTCCTAAACAAACAAAAACAAGCAGAAAGGTCCACCGGGCTACCCTCGTACGAAAATTTCTATAGAGGTAGACGAACCGGGGCCCTCGGTCCAGGGTTTCGCTGGAGGAAGACCACCGGAGCATCGGAGTCACATGAAAACTTGGATGTGCCCCTAGCACATGCGTGTGAGAGTGGAGAAAGGTTGGTAGGTGCCATTCCTAGGCCCCAGATGTGACACTCCTTCCTGGACATGCGTTAACACTTGGTAAAATCCTGGATCAGTACGCGGAAACTCCCGCCGCGTGACAACCGGGGCCTAGAATGTGGCAAAGTGGGCCAAAACTTTGCTCTCCATGTACATATGTCCTAAAAAAACCAAAACAAGCAGAAAGCTCAACCGGGCTACCCTCGTACGGAGATTTCTATAGAGGTAGACGATCCGGGGCCCCCGTCTAGGGTTTCGCCGGAGGAAGACCACCGGAGCATCGGAATCACATGAAAACTTGCATGTGACCCTAGCACATGTGTTTAAGAGTGGTGAAAGGTTGGTAGGTACTAGGCGTAGGCCCTAGGTTTGACACCCCTTCCCAGACATGCGTTAACGCTTGGAAAAATTCTAGATCTATGCGTGGAAACTCCCGCCGCGGGACAACCAGGGCCTATAATGTGGCAATGTGGGCCCAACCTTTGCTCTCCATGTACATATTCCTGAAAAAACCAGAACAAGTAGAAAGGTCCACCGGGCTACCCTCGTACGGAGATTGCTATAGGGGTAGACGATCCGGGGCCCCCGGTCTAGGGTTTCGCTGGAGGAAGCCACCAGAGCAGTTGGAATCACATGAAAACTTGCTTGTGCCCCAAGCACATGTGTGTGAGAGTGGTGAATGGTTGGTAGGTTCCATGCGTAGGCCCCATTCCTGGACATGCGTTAACGCTTGGTAAAATCCTGGATCTGTACGTGGAAACTCCCGCCGCGAGACAACCGGGCCCTAGAATGTGGAAAAGTGGGCCCAAACTTTACTATACATGTACATATGTCATAAAGAAACGAAAACAAGTAGAAAGGTCCACTGGGCTACCCTTGTACGGAGATTGCTATAGGGGTAGACGATTCGGGGCCCCCGGTCTAGGTTTCGCTGGAGGAATACCATCCGAAGCGTCGGAATCACATGAAAACTTGCATGTGCCCCTAGCACATCGTGTTTGAGAGTGGTGCAAGGTTGGTAGGTGCCTATGCGTAGGCCCCAGGTGTGACCCCCCTTCTCGGACATGCGTTAACGCTTGGAAAAATCCTGGACCTGTACGTGGAAACTCCCGCCGCGGGACAACCGAAGCCTAGAATGTGGCAAAGTGGGCCCAACCTTTGATATCAATGTACATATATCCTAAACAAACCAAAACAAGTATAAAAGTCCACCGGGTTACCCTCGTACGGAGATTGTTATAGGGGTAGACGATCCGGGGACCCCAGTCTAGGGTTTCGCCAGAGGAGGACCACCGGAGCATCGGAATCACATGAAAAATTGCATGTGACCCTAGAACATGTGTGTGAGAGTGGTTCAAGGTTGGTAGGTGCCATGCGTAGGCCCCAGGTGTGACCCCCTTCCTGGACATGCATTAACGCTTGGTAAAATCCTGGATCTGTACGTGGAAACACCCGCCGCGGGACAACCGGGGCCTAGAATGTGGCAAAGTGGGCCCAACCTTTTCTATCCATGTACATATGGACTAAACAAACCAAAACAAGTAGAAATGTCCACCGGGCTAGCCTCGTACGGAGATTGCTATAGGGGTAGATGATCCGGGGGGCCCGGTCTAGGGTTTCGCCGGAGGAAGACCACCGGAGCGTTGGAATCACATGAAAACTTGGCATGTTCCCCTAGCACATGTGTGGTAGAGTGGTGAAAGGTTGGTAGGTTCCATGCGTAGGCCCCAGATGTGACCCCCCCTTCCCGGACATTGCGTTAACGCTTGGTAAAATCCTGGATCATATGTGGAAACTCTCGCGGCGGGACAACCAGGGCCTAGAATGTGGCAAAGGGGGCCAAAATCTTTGATCTCCATTTACATGTGTCCTAAACAAACAAAAACAAGCAGAAAGGTCCACCGGGCTACCCTCGTACGAAAATTTCTATAGAGGTAGACGAACCGGGGCCCTCGGTCCAGGGTTTCGCTGGAGGAAGACCACCGGAGCATCGGAGTCACATGAAAACTTGCATGTGCCCCTAGCACATGTGTGTGAGAGTGGAGAAAGGTTGGTAGGTGCCATTCCTAGGCCCCAGGTGTGACACTCCTTCCTGGACATGCGTTAACACTTGGTAAAATCCTTGATCAGTACGCGGAAACTCCCGCCGCGGGACAACCGGGGCCTAGAATGTGGCAAAGTGGGCCAAAACTTTTCTCTCCATGTACATATGTCCTAAACAAAACTAAAACAAGCAGAAAGCTCAACCGGGCTACCCTCGTACGGAGATTTCTATAGAGGTAGACGATTCGGGGCCCCCGGTCTAGGGTTTCGCCGGAGGAAGACCACCGGAGCATCGGTATCACATGAAAACTTGCATGTGCCCCTAGAACATGTGTGTAAGAGTGTTGAAAGGTTGGTAGGTACTAGGCGTAGGCCCTAGGTTTGACACCCCTTCCCAGACATGCGTTAACGCTTGGAAAAATTCTAGATCTATGCGTGGAAACTCCCGCCGCGGGACAACCGGGGCCTATAATGTGGCAATGTGGGCCCAACCTTTGCTATCCATGTACATATGTCCTGAAAAAAACCAGAACAAGTAGAAAGGTCCACCGGGCTACCCTCGTACGGAGATTGCTATAGGGGTAGAAGATCCGGGGCCCCCGGTCTAGGGTTTCGCTGGAGGAAGACCACCAGAGCAGTTGGAATCACATGAAAACTTGCTTGTGCCCCAAGCACATGTGTGTGAGAGTGGTGAATGGTTGGTAGGTTCCATGCGTAGGCCCCATTCCCGGACATGCGTTAACGCTTGGTAAAATCCTAGATCTGTACGTGGAAACTCCCGCCGCGAGACAACCGGGCCCTAGAATGTGGAAAAGTGGGCCCAAACTTTACTATACATGTACATATGTCATAAACAAACGAAAACAAGTAGAAAGGTCCACTGGGCTACCCTTGTACGGAGATTGCTATAGGGGTAGACGATTCGGGGCCCCCGGTCTAGGGTTTCGCTGGAGGAATACCACCGAAGCGTCGGAATCACATGAAAACTTGCATGTGCCCCTAGCACATGTGTTTGAGAGTGGTGCAAGGTTGGTAGGTGCCATGCGTAGGCCCCAGGTGTGACCCCCCTTCTCGGACATGCGTTAACGCTTGGAAAAATCCTGGACCTGTACGTGGAAACTCCCGCCGCGGGACAACCGAAGCCTAGAATGTGGCAAAGTGGGCCCAACCTTTGATATCAATGTACATATATCCTAAACAAACCAAAACAAGTATAAAAGTCCACCGGGTTACCCTCGTACGGAGATTGCTATAGGGGTAGACGATCCGGGGACCCCAGTCTAGGGTTTCGCCAGAGGAGGACCACCGGAGCATCGGAATCACATGAAAACTTGCATGTGACCCTAGAACATGTGTGTGAGAGTGGTTCAAGGTTGGTAGGTGCCATGCGTAGGCCCCAGGTGTGACCCCCTTCCTGGACATGCATTAACGCTTGGTAAAATCCTGGATCTGTACGTGGAAACACCCGCCGCGGGACAACCGGGGCCTAGAATGTGGCAAAGTGGGCCCAACCTTTGCTATCCATGTACATATGGCCTAAAAAAACCAAAACAAGTAGAAATGTCCACCGGGCTAGCCTCGTACGGAGATTGCTATAGGGGTAGATGATCCGGGGGGGCCCGGTCTAGGGTTTCGCCGGAGGAAGACCACCGGAGCGTTGGAATCACATGAAAACTTGCATGTGCCCCTATCACATGTGTGGTAGAGTGGTGAAAGGTTGGTAGGTTCCATGCGTAGGCCCCCAGATGTGACCCCCCTTCCCGGACATGCGTTAACGCTTGGTAAAATCCTGGATCATATGTGGAAACTCTCGCGGCGGGACAACCAGGGCCTAGAATGTGGCAAAGTGGGCCAAAACTTTGATCTCCATTTACATGTGTCCTAAACAAACAAAAACAAGCAGAAAGGTCCACCGGGCTACCCTCGTACGAAAATTTCTATAGAGGTAGACGAACCGGGGCCCTCGGTCCAGGGTTTCGCTGGAGGAAGACCACCGGAGCATCGGAGTCACATGAAAACTTGCATGTGCCCCTAGCACATGTGTGTGAGAGTGGAGAAAGGTTGGTAGGTGCCATGCCTAGGCCCCAGGTGTGACACTCCTTCCTGGACATGCGTTAACACTTGGTAAAATCCTGGATCAGTACGCGGGAAACTCCCGCCGCGGGACAACCGGGGCCTAGAATGTGGCAAAGTGGGCCAAAACTTTGCTCTCCATGTACATATGTCCTAAACAAACCAAAACAAGCAGAAAGCTCAACCGGGCTACCCTCGTACGGAGATTTCTATAGAGGTAGACGATCCGGGGCCCCCGGTCTAGGGTTTCGCCGGAGGAAGACCACCGGAGCGTCGGAATCACATGAAAACTTGCATGTGCCCCTAGCACATGTGTGTAAGAGTGGTGAAAGGTTGGTAGGTACTAGGCGTAGGCCCTAGGTTTGACACCCCTTCCCAGACATGCGTTAACGCTTGGAAAAATTCTAGATCTGTGCGTGGAAACTCCCGCCGCGGGACAACCGGGGCCTATAATGTGGCAATGTGGGCCCAACCTTTGCTCTCCATGTACATATGTCCTGAAAAAACCAGAACAAGTAGAAAGGTCCACCGGGCTACCCTCGTACGGAGATTGCTATAGGGGTAGACGATCCGGGGCCCCCGGTCTAGGGTTTCGCTGGAGGAAGACCACCAGAGCGTTGGAATCACATGAAAACTTGCTTGTGCCCCAAGCACATGTGTGTGAGAGTGGTGAATGGTTGGTAGGTTCCATGCGTAGGCCCCATTCCCGGACATGCGTTAACGCTTGGTAAAATCCTGGATCTGTACGTGGAAACTCCCGCCGCGAGACAACCGGGCCCTAGAATGTGGAAAAGTGGGCCCAAACTTTACTATACATGTACATATGTCATAAACAAACGAAAACAAGTAGAAAGGTCCACTGGGCTACCCTTGTACGGAGATTGCTATAGGGGTAGACGATTCGGGGCCCCCGGTCTAGGGTTTCGCTGGAGGAATACCACCGAAGCGTCGGAATCACATGAAAACTTGCATGTGCCCCTAGCACATGTGTTTGAGAGTGGTGCAAGGTTGGTAGGTGCCATGCGTAGGCCCCAGGTGTGACCCCCCTTCTCGGACATGCGTTAACGCTTGGAAAAATCCTGGACCTGTACGTGGAAACTCCCGCCGCGGGACAACCGAAGCCTAGAATGTGGCAAAGTGGGCCCAACCTTTGATATCAATGTACATATATCCTAAACAAACCAAAACAAGTATAAAAGTCCACCGGGTTACCCTCGTACGGAGATTGCTATAGGGGTAGACGATCCGGGGACCCCAGTCTAGGGTTTCGCCAGAGGAGGACCACCGGAGCATCGGAATCACATGAAAACTTGCATGTGACCCTAGAACATGTGTGTGAGAGTGGTTCAAGGTTGGTAGGTGCCATGCGTAGGCCCCAGGTGTGACCCCCCTTCCTGGACATGCATTAACGCTTGGTAAAATCCTGGATCTGTACGTGGAAACACCCGCCGCGGGACAACCGGGGCCTAGAATGTGGCAAAGTGGGCCCAACCTTTGCCTATCCATGTACATATGGCCTAAAACAAACCAAAACAAGTAGAAATGTCCACCGGGCTAGCCTCGTACGGAGATTGCTATAGGGGTAGATGATCCGGGGGGCCCGGTCTAGGGTTTCGCCGGAGGAAGACCACCGGAGCGTTGGAATCACATGAAAACTTGCATGTGCCCCTAGCACATGTGTGGTAGAGTGGTGAAAGGTTGGTAGGTTCCATGCGTAGGCCCCAGATGTGACCCCCTTCCCGGACATGCGTTAACGCTTGGTAAAATCCTGGATCATATGTGGAAACTCTCGCGGCGGGACAACCAGGGCCTAGAATGTGGCAAAGTGGGCCAAAACTTTGATCTCCATTTACATGTGTCCTAAACAAACAAAAACAAGCAGAAAGGTCCACCGGGCTACCCTCGTACGAAAATTTCTATAGAGGTAGACGAACCGGGGCCCTCGGTCCAGGGTTTCGCTGGAGGAAGACCACCGGAGCATCGGAGTCACATGAAAACTTGCATGTGCCCCTAGCACATGTGTGTGAGAGTGGAGAAAGGTTGGTAGGTGCCATTCCTAGGCCCCAGGTGTGACACTCCTTCCTGGACATGCGTTAACACTTGGTAAAATCTTGGATCAGTACGCGGAAACTCCCGCTGCGGGACAACCGGGGCCTAGAATGTGGCAAAGTGGGCCAAAACTTTGCTCTCCATGTACATATGTCCTAAACAAACCAAAACAAGCAGAAAGCTCAACCGGGCTACCCTCATACGGAGATTTCTATAGAGGTAGACGATCCGGGGCCCCCGGTCTAGGGTTTCGCCGGAGGAAGACCACCGGAGAGTCGGAATCACATGAAAACTTGCATGTCCCCTAGCACATGTGTGTAAGAGTGGTGAAAGGTTGGCAGTACTAGGCGTAGGCCCTAGGTTGACACCCCTTCCCAGACATGCGTTATCGCTTGGAAAAATTCTAGATCTGTGTGTAGAAACTCCCGCCGCGGGACAACCGGGGCCTATAATGTGGCAATGTGGGCCCAACCATTGCTCTCCATGTACATATGTCCTGAAAAAAACATAACAAGTAGAAAGGTCCACCGGGCTACCCTCGTACGGAGATTGCTATAGGGGTAGGCGATCCGGTGCCCCCGGTCTAGGGTTTCGCTGGAGGAAGACCACCAGAGCGTTGGAATCACATGAAAACTTGCTTGTGCCCCAAGCACATGTGTGTGAGAATGGTGAATGGTTGGTAGGTTCCATGCGTAGGCCCCATTCCCGGACATGCGTTAACGCTTGGTAAAATCCTGGATATGTACGTGGGAAACTCCCGCCGCGAGACAACCGGGCCCTAGAATGTGGAAAAGTGGGCCCAAACTTTACTATACATGTACATATGTCATAAAAAAACGAAAACAAGTAGAAAGGTCCACTGGGCTACCCTTGTACGGAGATTGCTATAGGGGTAGACGATTCGGGGCCCCCGGTCTAGGGTTTCGCTGGAGGAATACCACCGAAGCGTCGGAATCACATGAAAACTTGCATGTGCCCCTAGCACATGTGTTTGAGAGTGGTGCAAGGTTCGTAGGTGCCATGCGTAGGCCCCAGGTGTGACCCCCCCTTCTCGGACATGCGTTAACGCTTGGAAAAATCCTGGACCTGTACGTGGAAACTCCCGCCGCGGGACAACCGAAGCCTAGAATGTGGCAAAGTGGGACCAACCTTTGATATCAATGTACATATATCCTAAAAAAACCAAACAAGTATAAAAGTCCACCGGGTTACCCTCGTACGGAGATTGCTATAGGGGTAGACGATTCGGGGACCCCAGTCTAGGGTTTCGCCAGAGGAGGACCACCGGAGCATCGGAATCACATGAAAACTTGAATGTGACCCTTGAACATGTGTGTGAGAGTGGCTCAAGGTTGGTAGGTGCCATGCATAGGCCCCAGGTGTGACCCCCTTCCTGGACATGCATTAACGCTTGGTAAAATCCTGGATTTGTACGTGGAAACACCCGCCGCGGGACAACCGGGGCCTAGAATGTGGCAAAGTGGGCCCAACCTTTGCTATCCATGTACATATGGCCTAACAAACCAAAACAAGTAGAAATGTCCACCGGGCTAGCCTCGTACGGAGATTGCTATAGGGGTAGATGATCCGGGGGGCCCGGTCTAGGGTTTCGCCGGAGGAAGACCACCGAGCGTTGGAATCACATGAAAACTTGTATGTGCCCCTAGCACATGTGTGGTAGAGTGGTGAAAGGTTGGTAGGTTCCATGCGTAGGCCCCAGATGTGACCCCCTTCCCGGACATGCGTTAACGCTTGGTAAAATCCTGGATCATATGTGGAAACTCTCGCGGCGGGACAACTAGGGGCCTAGAATGTGGCAAAGTGGGCCAAAACTTTGATCTCCATTTACATGTGTCCTAAACAAACAAAAACAAGCAGAAAGGTCCACCGGGCTACCCTCGTACGAAAATTTCTATAGAGGTAACGAACCGGGGCCCTCGGTCCAGGGTTTCGCTGGAGGAAGACCACCGGAGCATCGGAGTCACATGAAAAACTTGCATGGCCCCTAGCACATGTGTGTGAGAGTGGAGAAAGGTTGGTAGGTGCCATGCATAGGCCCCAGGTGTGACCACTCCGTTCCTAGACATGCGTTAACACTTGGTAAAATCTGGAGTCAGTACGCGGAAACTCCCGCTTGCGGGACAACCGGGGCCTAGAATGTGGCAAAGTGGTCCAAAACTACTTTGCTCTCCATGTACATATGTCCTAAACAAACAAAACAAGCAGGAAAGCTCAACCGGGCTACCCTCGTACGGAGATTTCTATAGAGGTTGACGGTCCGGGGCCCCCGGTCTAGGGTTTCGCCGGAGGGAAGACCACCGGAGCGTCGGATTCACATGAAAACTTGCATGTGCCCCTAGAACATTGTGTAAGAGTGGTGAAAAGGTGTAGGTACTAGGCGTAGGCCCTAGGTTTGACACCCCTTCCCAGACATGCGTTAACGCTTGGAAAAATTCTAGATCTGTGCGTGGAAACTCCCGCCGCGGGACAACGGGGCCTATAATGTGGCAATGTGGGCCCAACCTTTGCTCTCCATGTACATATGTCCTGAAAAAACCAGAACAACTAGAAAGGTCCACCGGGCTACCCTCGTACGGAGATTGCTATAGGGGTAGACGATCCGGGCCCCCGGTCTAGGGTTTCGCTGGAGGAAGACCACCAGAGCGTTGGAATCACATGAAAACTTGCTTGTGCCCCAAGCACATGTGTGTGAGAGTGGTGAATGGTTGGTAGGTTCCATGCGTAGGCCCCATTCCCGGACATGCCTTAACGCTTGGTAAAATCCTGGATCTGTACGTGGAAACTCCCGCCGCGAGACAACCGGGCCCTAGAATGTGGAAAAGTGGGCCCAAACTTTACTATACATGTACATATGTCATAAACAAACGAAAACAAGTAGAAAGGTCCACTGGGCTACCCTTGTACGGAGATTGCTATAGGGGTAGACGATTCGGGGCCCCGGTCTAGGGTTTCGCTGGAGGAATACCACCGAAGCGTCGGAATCACATGAAAACTTGCATGTGCCCCTAGCACATGTGTTTGAGAGTGGTGCAAGGTTGGTAGGTGCCATGCGTAGGCCCCAGGTGTGACCCCCCTTCTTAGACATGCGTTAACGCTTGGAAAAATCCTGGACCTGTACGTGGAAACTCCCACCACGGGACAACCGAAGCCTAGAATGTGGAAAGTGGTCCCAACCTTTTCTATCAATGTACATATGTCATAAACAAACCAAAAAAAGTAGAAAGGTCTTCCGGGCTACCCTCGTACGGAGATTGCTATAGGGGTAGACAATCTGGGCCCCTGGTCTAGGGTTTCGCCAGAGGAAGACCACCGAACGTCGAAATCACATGAAAACTACATGTGCCCCTAGCACATGTGTGTGAGAGTGGTGCAAGGTTGGTAGGTGCCATGCATAGGCCCCAGGTGTGACCCCACTTCCCGGACATGCGTTAACGCTTGGTAAAATCCTGGATCTCTATACGTGGAAACTCCCGCCGCAGGACAACCGGGACTAGAATGTGGCAATGTGGGCCCAACCTTTGCTATCCATGTACATATGTCCTAATCAAACCAAAACAAGTAGAAAGGTCCACCGGGCTACCCTCGTACGGATATTGCTATAGGGGTAGACGATCCAGGTCCCCCGGTCTAGGGTTTTGCCGGAGGAAGACCACCGGAGCGTCGGAATCACATGAAAACTTGCATGTGCCCCTAGCACATGTGTGTGAGAGTGGTGAAAGGTTGGTACATGCCATGCGTAGGCCCTAGGTATGACACCCCTTCACGGACATGCGTTAACGCTTGGTAAAATCCTGGATCTGTACGTGGAAACTCCCGCCGCTAGACAACCAAGGCTAGAATGTGGCAAAGTGGGCCCAACCTTTGCTCTCCATGTACATATGTCCTGGATCTGTACGTGGAAACTACCGCCGCGAGACAACCGGGCCCTAGAATGTGGAAAAGTGGGCCCAAACTTTACTATACATGTACATATGTCATAAACAAACGAAAAGAAGTAGAAAGGTCCACTGGGCTACCCGGTACGGAGATTACTATAGGGGTAGACGATTCGGGGCCCCCGGTCTAGGGTTTCGCTGGAGGAATACCACCGAAGCGTCGGAATCACATGAAAACTTATATGTGCCCCTAGCACATGTGTTTCAGAGTGGTGCAAGGTTGGTAGGTGCCATGCGTAGGCCCCAGGTTTGACCCCCCTTCTCGGACATGCGTTAACGCTTGGAAAAATCCTGGACCTGTACGTGGAAACTACTCCCGCCGTGGGACAACCGAAGCCTTGAATGTGGCAAAGTGGGCCCAACCTTTGATATCAATGTACATATATCCTAAACAAACCAAAACAAGTATAAAAGTCCACCGGGTTACCCTCGTACGGAGATTGCTATAGGGGTAGACGATCTGGGACCCCAGTCTAGGGTTTCGCCAGAGGAGGACCACCGGAGCATCGGAATCACATGAAAACTTGAATGTGACCCTAGAACATGTGTGTCAGAGTGGTTCAAGGTTGGTAGGTGCCATGCATAGGCCCCAGGTGTGACCCCCTTCCTGGACATGCATTAACGCTTGGTAAAATCCTGGATCTGTACGTGGAAACACCCGCCGCGGGACAACGGGGCCTAGAATGTGGCAAAGTGGGCCCAACCTTTGCTATCCATGTACATATGGCCTAAACAAACCAAAACAAGTAGAAATGTCCACCGGGCTAGCCTCGTACGGAGATTGCTATAGGGGTAGATGATCCGGGGGGCCGGTCTAGGGTTTCGCCGGAGGAAGACCACCGGAGCGTTGGAATCACATGAAAACTTGCATGTGCCCCTAGCACATGTGTGGTAGAGTGGTGAAAGGTTGCTAGGTTCCATGCGTAGGCCCTAGATGTGACCCCCCTTCCCGGACATGCGTTAACGCTTGGTAAAATCCTGGATCATATGTGGAAACTCTCCGCGCGGGACAACCAGGGCCTAGAATGTGGCAAAGTGGGCCAAAACTTTGATCTCCATTTAAATGTGTCCTAAACAAACAAAAACAAGAAGAAAGATCCACCGGGCTACCCTCGTACGAAATTCTATAGAGGTAGACACGAACCGGGGCCCTCGGTCCAGGGTTTCGCTGGAGGAAGACCACCGAGCATCGGAAGTCACATGAAAACTTGCATGTGCCCCTAGCACATGTGTGTGAGAGTGGAGAAAGGTTGGTAGGTGCCATGCCTAGGCCCCAGGTGTGACACTCCTTCCTAGACATGCGTTAACACTTGGTAAAATCCTGGATCAGTACGCGGAACTCCCGCTGCGAGACAACCGGGGCCTAGAATGTGGCAAAGTGGGCCAAAACTTTTGCTCTCCATGTACATATGTCCTAAACAAACCAAAACAAGCAGAAAGCTCAACCGGGCTACCCTCGTACGGAGATTTCTATAGAGGTAGACGATCCGGGGCCCCCGGTCTAGGGTTTCGCCGGAGGAAGACCACCGGAGCGTCGGAATCACATGAAAACTTGCATGTGCCCCTAGCACATGTGTGTAAGAGTGGTGAAAGGTTGCAGGTACTAGGCGTAGCCCTAGGTTTGACACCCCTTTCCAGACATGCGTTAACGCTTGGAAAAATCTAGATCTTTGCGTGGAAACTCCCGCCGCGGGACAACCGGGGCCTATAATGTGGCAATGTGGGCCCAACCTTTGCTCTCCATGTACATATCTCCTGAAAAAACCAGAACAAGTAGAAAGTCTACCGGGCTATAACCTCGTACGGAGATTGCATAGGGGTAGACGATCCGGGGCCCCCGGTCTAGGGTTTCGCTGGAGAAGACCACCAGAGCGTTGGAATCACATGAAAACTTGCTTGTGCCCCAAGCACATGTGGTGTGAGAGTGGTGAATGGTTGGAAGTTCCATGCGTAGGCCCCATTCCCGGAGATGCGTTAACGCTTGGTAAAATCCTGGATCTGTACGTGGAAACTCCCGCCGCGAGACGACCGG
>OU342740.1:170380130-170399378 GCA_910589775.1 Avena eriantha | reverse complement strand
ACACACATGTGCTAGGGGCACATGCAAGTTTTCATGTGATTCCGACGCTCCGGTGGTCTTCCTCCGGCGAAACCCTAGACCGGGGGGCCCCGGATCGTCTACCTCTATAGAAATCTCCGTACGAGGGTAGCCGGTTGAGCTTTCTGCTTGTTTTGGTTTGTGTTAGGACATATGTACATGGAGAGCAAAGTTTTGGCCCACTTTGCCACATTCTAGGCCCCGGTTGTCCCGCGGCGGGAGTTTCCGCGTACTGATCCAGGATTTTACCAAGTGTTACCGCATGTCCAGAAGGAGTGTCACACCTGGGGCCTAGGAATGGCACCTACCAACCTTTCTCCACTCTCACACACATGTGCTAGGGGCACATGCAAGTTTTCATGTGACTCCGATGCTCCGGTGGTCTTCCTCCAGTGAAACCCTGGACCGAGGGCCCCGGTTCGTCTACCTCTATAGAAATTTTCATACGAGGGTAGCCCGGTGGACCTTTCTGCTTGTTTTGGTTTGTTTAGGACACATGTAATGGAGATCAAAGTTTTGGCCCACTTTGCCACATTCTAGGCCCTGGTTGTCCCGCCGCGAGAGTTTCCACACATATGATCCAGGATTTTACCAAGCGTTAACGCATGTCCGGGAAGGGTGGTCACATCTGGGGCTACGCATGGAACCTACCAACCTTTCACCACTCTACCACACATGTGCTAGGGGCACATGCAAGTTTTCATGTGATTCCAACGCTCCGGTGGTCTTCCTCGGCGAAACCCTAGACCGGCCCCCCCGGATCATCTACCCTATAGCAATCTCCGTACGAGGCTAGCCCCGTGGACATTTCTACTTGTTTTGGTTTTTTTAGGCCATATGTACCTGGATAGCAAAGGTTGGGCCCATTTTGCCACATTCTAGGCCCCGGTTGTCCCGCGCGGTGTTTCCACGTACAGATCCAGGATTTTACCAGCGTTAATGCATGTCCAGGAGGGGTCCACCTGGGGGCTATGCATGGCACTACCAACCTTGAACCACTCTCACACACATGTTCTAGGGTCACATCAAGTTTTCATGTGATTCCGATGCTCCGGTGGTCCTCCTCTAGCGAAACCCTAGACTGGGGTCCCCGGATCGTCTACCCCTATAGCAATCTCCATACGAGGGTAACCCGTGGACTTTTATACTTGTTTTGGTTTGTTTAGGATATATGTACATTGATATCAAAGGTTGGGCCCACTTTGCCACATTCTAGGCTTCGGTTGTCCCGCGGCGGGAGTTTCTCCACGTACAGGTCCAGGATTTTTCCAAGCGTTAACGCATGTCCTAGAAGGGGGTCACCTGGGGCCTACGCATTGCGAACCTACAAACCTTGCACCACTCTGAAAACACATGTGCTAGGGGCACATGCAAGTTTCATGTGATCCGACGGCTTCGGTGGTATGCCTCCAGCGAAACCCTAGACCGGGGGCCCGAATCGTCTACCCCTATAGCAATCTCCGTACAAGGGTAGCCCAGGTGGACCTTTCTACTTATTTTCGTTTGTTTATGACATATGTACATGTATAGTAAAGTTTGGGCCCACTTTTCCACATTCTAGGGCCCGGTCGTCTCGCGGCGGGAGTTTCCACGTACAGATCCAGGATTTTACCAAGCGTTAACGCATCTCCGGGAATGGGGCCTACGCATGGAACCTTCCAACCATTCACCACTCTCACACACATGTGCTTGGGGCACAAGCAAGTTTTCATCTGATTCCAACGCTCTGGTGGTCTTCCTCCAGCGAAACCCTAGACCGGGGGCCCCGGATCGTCTACCCCTATAGCAATCTCCGTACGAGGTTAGCCCGGTAGACCTTTCTAGTTGTTCTGGTTTTTTCAGGAGATATGTACATGGAGAGCAAAGTTGGGCCCACTTGCCACATTATAGGCCCCCGGTTGTCCCGCGGCGGGAGTTTCCACGCAAAGATCTAGAATTTTTCCAAGCGTTAACGCATGTCTGGAAAGGGGTGGTCAACCTAGGGCCTACGCCTAGTACCTGCCAACCTTCACCCCTCTACAGACATGTGCTAGGGGCACATGAAGTTTTCATGTGATTCCGACGCTCCGGTGGTCTTCCTCCGGCGAACCCTAGACCGGGGGCCCCGGATCGTTTACCTCTATAGAAATCTCCGTACGAGGGTAGCCCGGTTGAGCTTTCTGCTTGTTTTAGTTTGTTTAGGACATATGTAAATGGAGAGCAAAGTTTTGGCCCACTTTGCCACATTCTAGGCCCCGGTTGTCTCGCAGCGGGAGTTTCCGCGACTGATCCAGGATTTTACCAAGTGTTAACGCATGTCTAGGAAGGAGTGTCACACCTGGGGCCTAGGCATGGCCACCTACCAACCTTTCTCCACTTCTCACACACATTGCTAGGGGCACATGCAAGTTTCATGTGACTTCGATGCTCGGTGGTCTTCTCCAGCGAAACCTGGACCGAGGGCCCCGTGTTCGTGTACCTCTTTAGAAATTTTCGTACGAGGGTTAGCCCGGTGGATCTTTCTTCTTGTTTTTGTTGTTTAGGACACATTTAAATGGAGATCAAAGTTTTGGCCCACTTTGCCACCTTCTAGGCCCTGGTTGTCCCGCGCGAGAGAGTTTCCACCATATGATCCAGGATTTTACCAAGCGTTAACGCAATGTCCGGGAAGAGGGGGTCACATCTAGGGCCTACGCATGGAACCTAGCAACCTTTCACCACTCTACCACACATGTGCTAGGGGCACATGCAAGTTTTCATGTTGATTCCAACGCTCCGGTGGTCTCCTCCGGCGAAAACCCTAGACCGGCCCCCCCGGATCATCTACCCCTATAGCAATCTCCGTACGAGGCTAGCCCGGTGGACATTTCTACGTGTTTTGGTTTGTTTAGGCCATATGTACATGGATAGCAAAGGTTGGGCCCACTTTGCCACATTTCTAGCCCGCGTTGTTCCGCGGCGGGTGTTTCCACGTACAGATCCAGGATTTTACAAGCGTTAATGCATGTCCAGGGAAGGGGGTCCCACCTGGGGCCTATGCATGGCACCTACCAACCTGGAACCACTCTGACACACATGTTCTAGGGTCACATTCAAGTTTTCATGTGATTCCGATGCTCCGGTGGTCCTCCTCTGCGAAACCCTAGACTGGGGTCCCAGATCGTCTACCCTATAGCATCTCCGTACGAGGGTAACCCGGGTGGACTTTATACTGTTTTGGTTTGTTTAGGATATATGTACATTGATATCAAAGGTTGGGCCCACTTTGCCACATTCAAGGCTTCGGTTGTCCACGGCGGGGAGTTTCCACGTACAGGTCCAGGATTTTTCCAAGCGTTAACGCATGTCCGAGAAGGGGGGTCAAACCTGGGGCCTACGCATGGCACCTACCAACCTTGCACCACTCTGAAACACATGTGCTAGGGGCACATATAAGTTTTCATGTGATTCCGACGCTTCGGTGGTATTCCTCCAGCGAAACCCTAGACCGGGGGCCCCGAATCGTCTACCCCTATAGTAATCTCCGTACCAGGGTAGCCCAGTGGACCTTTCTACTTCTTTTCGTTTGTTTATGACATATGTACATGTATAGTAAAGTTTGGGCCCACTTTTCCACATTCTAGGGCCCCGGTTGTCTCGCGGCGGTAGTTTCCACGTACAGATCCAGGACATATGTACATGGAGAGCAAAGGTTGGGCCCACTTTGCCACATTCTAGGCCTTGGTTGTCTAGCGGCGGGAGTTTCCACGTACAGATCCAGGATTTTTACCAAGCGTTAACGCAATGTCCGTGAAGGGGTGTCATACCTAGGGCCTACGCATGGCATGTACCAACCTTTCACCACTCTCACACACATGTGCTAGGGGCACATGCAAGTTTTCATGTGATTCCGACGCTCCGGTGGTATTCCTCCGGCAAAACCCTAGACCGGGGGACCTGGATCGTCTACCCCTATAGCAATATCCGTACGAGGGTAACCCGGTGGACCTTTCTACTTGTTTTGGTTTGATTAGGACATATGTACATGGATAGCAAAGGTTGGGCCCACATTGCCACATTCTAGTCCCCGGTTGTCCTGCTGCGGGAGTTTCCACGTATAGAGATCCAGGATTTTACCAAGCGTTAACGCATGTCCGGGAAGTGGGGTCACACCTGGGGCCTATGCATGGCACCTACCAACCTTGCACCACTCTCACACACATGTGCTAGGGGCACATGTAAGTTTTCATGTGATTTCGACGTTCCGGTGGTCTTCCTCTGGCGAAACCCTAGACCAGGGGCCCTAGATTGTCTACCCCTATAGCAATCTCCGTACGAGGGTAGCCCGGAAGACCTTTCTACTTTTTTTGGTTTGTTATGACATATGTACATTGATAGAAAAGGTTGGGACCACTTTTCCACATTCTAGGCTTCGGTTGTCCCGTGGTGGGAGTTTCCACGTACAGGTCCAGGATTTTTCCAAGCGTTAACGCATGTCTAAGAAGGGGGGTCACACCTGGGGCCTACGCATGGCATCTACCAACCTTGCACCACTCTCAAACACATGTGCTAGGGGCACATGCAAGTTTCATGTGATTCCGACGCTTCGGTGGTATTCCTCCAGCGAAACCCTAGACCGGGGACCCCGAATCGTCTACCCCTATAGCAATCTCCGTACAAGGGTAGCCCAGTGGACCTTTCTACTTGTTTTCGTTTGTTTATGACATATGTACATGTATAGTAAAGTTTGGGCCCACTTTTCCACATTCTAGGGCCCGGTCGTCTTGCGGCGGGAGTTTCCACGTACAGATCCAGGATTTTACCAAGCGTTAAGGCATCTCCGGGAATGGGGCCTACGCATGGAACCTTCCAACCATTCACCACTCTCACACACATGTGCTTGGGGCACAAGCAAGTTTTCATGTGATTCCAACGCTCTGGTGGTCTTCCTCCAGCGAAACCCTAGACCGGGGGCCCCGGATCGTCTACCCCTATAGCAATCTCCGTACGAGGGTAGCCCGGTGGACCTTTCTAGTTGTTCTGGTTTTTTCAGGAGATATGTACATGGAGAGCAAAGGTTGGGCCCACATTGCCACATTATAGGCCCCGGTTGTCCCGCGGCGGGAGTTTCCACGCACAGATCTAGAATTTTTCCAAGCGTTAACGCATGTCTGGGAAGGGGTGTCAAACCTAGGGCCTACGCCTAGTACCTACCAACCTTTCACCACTCTTACACACATGTTCTAGGGGCACATGCAAGTTTTCATGTGACTCCGACGCTCCGGTGGTCTTCCTCCGGCGAAACCCTAGACCGGGGGCCCCGGACCGTCAACCTCTATAGAAATCTCCGTACGAGGGTAGCCCGGTTGAGCTTTCTGCTTGTTTTGGTTTGTTTAGGACATATGTACATGGAGAGCAAAGTTTTGGACCACTTTGCCACATTCTAGGCCCCGGTTGTCCCGCAGCGGGAGTTTCCGCGTACTGATCCAGGATTTTACCAAGTGTTAACGCATGTCTAGGACGGAGTGTCACACCTGGGGCCTATGCATGGCACCTACCAACCTTTCTCCACTCTCACACACATGTGCTAGGGGCACATGCAAGTTTTCATGTGACTCCGATGCTCCGGTGGTCTTCCTCCAGCGAAACCCTGGACCGAGGGCCCCGGTTCGTTTACCTCTATAGAAATTTTCGTACGAGGGTAGCCCGGTGGACCTTTCTGCTTGTTTTTGTTTGTTTAGGACACATGTAAATGGAGATCAAAGTTTTGGCCCACTTTGCCACATTCTAGGCCCTAGTTGTCCCGCCGCGAGAGTTTCCACATATGATCCAGGATTTTACCAAGCGTTAACGCATGTCCGGGAAGGGGGTCACATCTGGGGCCTACGCATGGAACCTACCAACCTTTCACCACTCTACCACACATGTGCTAGGGGCACATACAAGTTTTCATGTGATTCCAACGCTCCGGTGGTCTTCCTCCGGCGAAACCCTAGACCGGGCCCCCCGGATCATCTACCCCTATAGCAATCTCCGTACGAGGCTAGCCCGGTGGACATTTCTACTTGTTTTGGTTTGTTTAGGCCATATGTACATGGATAGCAAAGGTTGGGCCCACTTTGCCACATTCTAGGCCCCGGTTGTCCCGCGGCGGGTGTTTCCACGTACAAATCCAGGATTTTACCAAGCGTTAATGCATGTCCAGGAAGGGGGTCACACCTGGGGCCTATGCATGGCACCTACCAACCTTGAGCCACTCTCACACACATGTTCAAGGGTCACATTCAAGTTTTCATGTGATTCCGATGCTCCGGTGGTCCTCCTCTGGCGAAACCCTAGACTGGGGTCCCCGAATCGTCTACCCCTATAGCAATCTCCGTACGAGGGTAACCCGGTGGACTTTTATACTTGTTTTGGTTTTTTTAGGATATATGTACATTGATATCAAAGGTTGGTCCCACTTTGCCACATTCTAGGCTTCGGTTGTCCCGCGGCGGGAGTTTCCACGTACAGGTCCAGGATTTTTCCAAGCGTTAACGCATGTCCGAGAAGGGGGGTCACACCTGGGGCCTACGCATGGCACCTACGAACCTTGCACCACTCTCAAACACATGTGCTAGGGGCACATGCAAGTTTTCATGTGATTCCGACGCTTCGGTGGTATTCCTCCAGCGAAACCCTAGACCGGGGGCCCCGAATCGTCTACCCCTATAGCAATCTCCGTACAAGGGTAGCCCAGTGGACCTTTCTACTTGTTTTCGTTTTTTTATGACATATGTACATGTATAGTAAAGTTTGGGCCCACTTTTCCACATTCTAGGGCCCGGTTGTCTCGCGGCGGGAGTTTCCACGTACATATCCAGGATTTTACCAAGCGTTAACGCATGTCCGGGAATGGGGCCTACGCATGGAACCTACCAACCATTCACCATTCTCACACACATGTGCTTGGGGCACAAGCAAGTTTTCATGTGATTCCAACGCTCTGGTGGTCTTCCTCCAGCGAAACCCTAGACCGGGGGCACCGGATCGCCTACCCCTATAGCAATCTCCGTACGAGGGTAGCCCGGTGGACCTTTCTACTTGTTATGTTTTTTTCAGGACATATGTACATGGAGAGCAATGGTTGGGCCCACATTGCCACATTATAGGCCCCGGTTGTCCCGCGGCGGGAGTTTCTACACACAGATCTAGAATTTTTCCAAGCGATAACGCATGTCTGGGAAGGGGTGTCAAACCTAGGGCCTACGCCTAGTACCTGCCAACCTTTCACCACTCTTACACACATGTGCTAGGGGAACATGCAAGTTTTCATGTGATTCCGACTCTCCGGTGGTCTTCCTCCGGCGAAACCCTAGACCGGGGGCCCCGGATCGTCTACCTCTATAGAAATCTCCGTATGAGGGTAGCCCGGTTGAGCTTTCTGCTTGTTTTGGTTTGTTTAGGACATATGTACATGGAGAGCAAAGTTTTGGCCCACTTTGCCACATTCTAGGCCCCGGTTGTCCCGCAGCGGGAGTTTCCGCGTACTGATCCAAGATTTTACCAAGTGTTAACGCATGTCCAGGAAGGAGTGTCACACCTGGGGCCTAGGAATGGCACCTACCAACCTTTCTCCACTCTCACACACATGTGCTAGGGGCACATGCAAGTTTTCATGTGACTCCGATGCTCCGGTGGACTTCCTCCAGCGAAACCCTGGACCGAGGGCCCCGGTTCGTCTACCTCTATAGAAATTTTCGTACGAGGGTAGCCCGGTGGACCTTTCTGCTTGTTTTTGTTTGTTTAGGACACATGTAAATGGATATCAAAGTTTTGGCCCACTTTGCCACATTCTAGGCCCTGGTTGTCCCGCCGCGAGAGTTTCCACATATGATCCAGGATTTTACCAAGCGTTAACGCATGTCCGGGAAGGGGGGTCACATCTGGGGCCTACGCATGGAACCTACCAACCTTTCACCACTCTACCACACATGTGCTAGGGGCACATGCAAGTTTTCATGTGATTCCAACGCTCCGGTGGTCTTCCTCCTGCGAAACCCTAGACCGGGCCCCCCGGATAATCTACCCCTATATCAATCTGCGTACGAGGCTAGCCCGGTGGACATTTCTACTTGTTTTGGTTTTTTTAGGCCATATGTACATGGATAGCAATGGTTGGGCCCACTTTGCCACATTCTAGGCCCCGGTTGTCCCGCGGCGGGTGTTTCCACGTACAGATCCAGGATTTTACCAAGCGTTAATGCATGTCCAGGAAGGGGGTCACACCTGGGGCCTACGCATGGCACCTACCAACCTTGAACCACTCTCACACACATGTTCTAGGGTCACATGCAAGTTTTCATGTGATTCCGATGCTCTGGTGGTCCTCCTCTGGCGAAACCCTAGACTGGGGTCCCCGGATCGTCTACCCCTATAGCAATCTCCGTACGAGGGTAACCCAGTGGACTTTTATACTTGTTTTGGTTTGTTTAGGATATATGTACATTGATATCAAAGGTTGGGCCCACTTTGCCACATTCTAGGCTTCGGTTGTCCCGCGGCGGGAGTTTCCACGTACAGGTCCAGGATTTTTCCAAGCGTTAACGCATGTCCGAGAAGGGGGATCACACCTGGGGCCTACGCATGGCACCTACCAACCTTGCACCACTCTCAAACACATGTGCTAGGGGCACATGCAAGTTTTCATGTGATTCCGACGCTTCGGTGGTATTCCTCTAGCGAAACCCTAGACCCGGGGCCCCGAATCGTCTACCCCTATAGCAATCTCTGTACAAGGGTAGCCCAGTGGACCTTTCTACTTGTTTTCGTTTGTTTATGACATATGTACATGTATAGTAAAGTTTGGGCCCACTTTTCCACATTCTAGGGCCTGGTTGTCTCGCGGCGGGAGTTTCCACGTACAGATCCAGGATTTTACCAAGCGTTAACGCATGTCCGGGAATGGGGCCTACGCATGGAACCTACCAACCATTCACCACTCTCACACACATGTGCTTGGGGCACAAGCAAGTTTTCATGTGATTCCAACGCTCTGGTGGTCTTCCTGCATCGAAACCCTAGACCGGGGGTCCCGGATCGTCTACCCCTATAGCAATCTCCGTACGAGGCTAGCCCAGTGGACCTTTCTACTTGTTCTGGTTTTTTCAGGACATATGTACATGGAGAGCAAAGGTTGGGCCCACATTGCCACATTATAGGCCCCGGTTGTCCCGCGGCGGGAGTTTCTACGCACAGATCTAGAATTTTTCCAAGCGTTAACGCATGTCTGGGAAGGGGTGTCAAACCTAGGGCCTACGCCTAGTACCTGCCAACCTTTCACCACTCTTACACACATGTGCTAGGGGAACATGCAAGTTTTCATGTGATTCCGATGCTCCGGTGGTCTTCCTCCGGCGAAACCCTAGACCGGGGCCCCCGGATCGTCTACCTCTATAGAAATCTCCGTACGAGGGTAGCCCGGTTGAGCTTTCTGCTTGTTTTGGTTTGTTTAGGACATATGTACATGGAGAGCAAAGTTTTGGCCCACTTTGCCACATTCTAGGCCCCGGTTGTCCCGCCGCGGGAGTTTCCGCGTACTGATCGAGGATTTTACCAAGTGTTAACGCATGTCCAGGAAGGAGTGTCACACCTGGGGCCTAGGAATGGCACCTACCAACCTTTCTCCACTCTCACACACATGTGCTAGGGGCACATGCAAGTTTTCATGTGACTCCGATGCTCCGGTGGTCTTCCTCCAGCGAAACCCTGGACCGAGGGCCCTGGTTCGTCTACCTCTATAGAAATTTTCGTACGAGGGTAGCCCGGTGGACCTTTCTGCTTGTTTTTGTTTGTTTAGGACACATGTAAATGGAGATCAAAGTTTTGGCCCACTTTGCCACATTCTAGGCCCTGGTTGTCCCGCCGCGAGAGTTTCCACATATGATCCAGGATTTTACCAAGCGTTAACGCATGTCCGGGAAGGGGGGTCACATCTGGGGCCTACGCATGGAACCTACCAACCTTTCACCACTCTACCACACATGTGATAGGGGCACATGCAAGTTTTCATGTGATTCCAACGCTCCGGTGGTCTTCCTCCGGCGAAACCCTAGACCGGGCCCCCCGGATCATCTACCCCTATATCAATCTGCGTACGAGGCTAGCCCGGTGGACATTTCTACTTGTTTTGGTTTTTTAGGCCATATGTACATGGATAGCAAAGGTTGGGCCCACTTTGCCACATTCTAGGCCCCGGTTGTCCCGCGGCGGGTGTTTCCACGTACAGATCCAGGATTTTACCAAGCGTTAATGCATGTCCAGGAAGGGGGTCACACCTGGGGCCTACGCATGGCACCTACCAACCTTGAACCACTCTCACACACATGTTCTAGGGTCACATGCAAGTTTTCATGTGATTCCGATGCTCCGGTGGTCCTCCTCTGGCGAAACCCTAGACTGGGGTCCCCGGATCGTCTACCCCTATAGCAATCTCCGTACGAGGGTAACCCAGTGGACTTTTATACTTGTTTTGGTTTGTTTAGGATATATGTACATTGATATCAAAGGGTGGGCCCACTTTGCCACATTCTAGGCTTCGGTTGTCCCGCGGCGGGAGTTTCGACGTACAGGTCCAGGATTTTTCCAAGCGTTAACGCATGTCCGAGAAGGGGGGTCACACCTGGGGCCTACGCATGGCACCTACCAACCTTGCACCACTCTCAAACACATGTGCTAGGGGCACATGCAAGTTTTCATGTGATTCCGACGCTTCGGTGGTATTCCTCCAGCGAAACCCTAGACCGGGGGCCCCGAATCGTCTACCCCTATAGCAATCTCCGTACAAGGGTAGCCCAGTGGACCTTTCTACTTGTTTTCATTTGTTTATGACATATGTACATGTATAGTAAAGTTTGGGCCCACTTTTCCACATTCTAGGGCCCGGTTGTCTCGCGGCGGGAGTTTCCACGTACAGATCTAGGATTTTACCAAGCGTTAACGCATGTCCGGGAATGGGGCCTACGCATGGAACCTACCAACCATTCACCACTCTCACACACATGTGCTTGGGGCACAAGCAAGTTTTCATGTGATTCCAATGCTCTGGTGGTCTTCCTCCAGCGAAACCCTAGACCGGGGGCCCCGGATCTTCTACCCCTATAGCAATCTCCGTACGAGGGTAGCCCGGTGGACCTTTCTACTTGTTCTGGTTTTTTCAGGACATATGTACATGGATAGCAAAGGTTGGGCCCACATTGCCACATTATAGGCCCCGGTTGTCCCGCGGCGGGAGTTTCCACGCATAGATCTAGAATTTTTCCAAGCGTTAACGCATGTCTGGGAAGGGGTGTCAAACCTAGGGCCTACGCCTAGTACCTACCAACCTTTCAACACTCTTACACACATGTTCTAGGGGCACATGCAAGTTTTCATGTGATACCGATGCTCCGGTGGTCTTCCTCCGGCGAAACCCTAGACCGGGGGCCCCGAATCGTCTACCTCTATAGAAATCTCCGTACGAGGGTAGCCCGGTTGAGCTTTCTGCTTGTTTTAGTTTTTTTAGGACATATGTACATGGAGAGAAAAGTTTTGGCCCACTTTGCCACATTCTAGGCCCCGGTTGTCCCGCGGCGGGAGTTTCCGCGTACTGATCAAGGATTTTACCAAGTGTTAACGCATGTCCAGGAAGGAGTGTCACACCTGGGGCCTAGGAATGGCACCTACCAACCTTTCTCCACTCTCACACACATGTGCTAGGGGCACATGCAAGTTTTCATGTGACTCCGATGCTCCGGTGGTCTTCCTCCAGCGAACCCTGGACCGAGGGCCCCGGTTCGTCTACCTCTATAGAAATTTTCGTACGAGGGTAGCCCGGTGGACCTTTCTGCTTGTTTTTGTTTGTTTAGGACACATGTAAATGGAGATCAAAGATTTGGCCCCCTTTGCCACATTCTAGGCCCTGGTTGTCCCGCCGCGAGAGTTTCCACATATGATCCAGGATTTTACCAAGCGTTAACGCATGTCCGGGAAGGGGGGTCACATCTGGGGCCTACGCATGGAACCTACCAACCTTTCACCACTCTACCACACATGTGCTAGGGGAACATCCAAGTTTTCATGTGATTCCAACGCTCCGGTGGTCTTCCTCCGGCGAAACCCTAGACCGGGCCCCCCGGATCATCTACCCCTATAGCAATCTCCGTACGAGGCTAGCCCGGTGGACATTTCTACTTGTTTTGGTTTGTTTAGTCCATATGTACATGGATAGAAAAGGTTGGGCCCACTTTGCCACATTCTAGGCCCCGGTTGTCCCGCGGCGGGTGTTTCCACGTACAGATCCAGGATTTTACCAAGCGTTAATGCATGTCCAGGAAGGGGGTCACACCTGGGGCCTACGCATGGCACCTACCAACCTTGAACCACTCTCACACACATGTTCTAGGGTCACATGCAATTTTTCATGTGATTCCGATGCTCCGGTGGTCCTCCTCTGGCGAAACCCTAGACTGGGGTCCCCGGATCGTCTACCCCTATAACAATCTCCGTACGAGGGTAACCCGGTGGACTTTTATACTTGTTTTGGTTTGTTTAGGATATATGTACATTGATATCAAAGGTTGGGCCCACTTTGCCACATTCTAGGCTTCGGTTGTCCCGCGGCGGGAGTTTCCACGTACAGGTCCAGGATTTTTCCAAGCGTTAACGCATGTCCGAGAAGGGGGGTCACACCTGGGGCCTACGCATAGCACCTACCAACCTTGCACCACTCTCAAACAGATGTGCTAGGGGCACATGCAAGTTTTCATGTGATTCCGACGCTTCGATGGTATTCCTCCAGCGAAACCTAGACCGGGGGCCCCGAATCGTCTACCCCTATAGCAATCTCCGTACAAGGGTAGCCCAGTGGACCTTTCTACTTGTTTTCGTTTCTTTATGACATATGTACATGTATAGTAAAGTTTGGGCCCACTTTTCCACATTCTAGGGCCCGGTTGTCTCGCGGCGGGAGTTTCCACGTACAGATCCAGGATTTTACCAAGCGTTAACGCATGTCCAGGAATGGGGCCTACGCATGGAACCTACCAACCATTCACCACTCTCACACACATGTGCTTGGGGCACAAGCAAGTTTTCATGTGATTCCAATGCTCTGGTGGCTTCCTCCAGCGAAACCCTGGACCGGGGGCCCCGGATCGTCTACCCCTATAGCAATCTCCGTACGAGGGTAGCCCGGTGGACCTTTCTACTTGTTCTGGTTTTTTCAGGAGATATGTACATGGAGAGCAAAGGTTGGGCCCACATTGCCACATTATAGGCCCTGGTTGTCCCGCGGCGGGAGTTTCCACGCATAGATCTAGAATTTTTCCAAGCGTTAACGCATGTCTGGGAAGGGGTGTCAAACCTAGGGCCTACGCCTAGTACCTACCAACCTTTCACCACTCTTAAACACATGTGCTAGGGTCACATGCAAGTTTTCATGTGATTCCGATGCTCCGGTGGTCTTCCTCCGGCGAAACCCTAGACGGGGGCCCCGGATCGTCTACCTCTATAGAAATCTCCGTACGAGGGTAGCCCGGTTGAGCTTTCTGCTTGTTTTGGTTTTTTAGGACATATGTACATGGAGAGCAAAGTTTTGGCCCACTTTGCCACATTCTAGGCCCCGGTTGTCACGCGGCGGGAGTTTCCGCGTACTGATCCAGGATTTTACCAAGTGTTAACGCATGTCCAGGAAGGAGTGTCACATCTGGGGCCTAGGAATGGCACCTACCAACCTTTCTCCACTCTCACACGCATGTGCTAGGGGCACATCCAAGTTTTCATGTGACTCCGATGCTCCGGTGGTCTTCCTCCAGCGAAACCCTGGACCGAGGGCCCCGGTTCGTCTACCTCTATAGAAATTTTCGTACGAGGGTAGCCCGGTGGACCTTTCTGCTTGTTTTTGTTTGTTTAGGACACATGTAAATGGAGATCAAAGATTTGGCCCCCTTTGCCACATTCTAGGCCCTGGTTGTCCCGCCGCGAGAGTTTCCACATATGATCCAGGATTTTACCAAGCGTTAACGCATGTCCAGGAAGGGGGGTCACATCTGGGGCCTACGCATGGAACCTACCAACCTTTCACCACTCTACCACACATGTGCTAGGGGAACATCCAAGTTTTCATGTGATTCCAACGCTCCGGTGGTCTTCCTCCGGCGAAACCCTAGACCGGGCCCCCCGGATCATCTACCCCTATAGCAATCTCCGTACGAGGCTAGCCCGGTGGACATTTCTACTTGTTTGGTTTGTTTAGTCCATATGTACATGGATAGAAAAGGTTGGGCCCACTTTGCCACATTCTAGGCCCCGGTTGTCCCGCGGCGGGTGTTTCCACGTACAGATCCAGGATTTTACCAAGCGTTAATGCATATCCAGGAAGGGGGTCACACCTAGGGCCTACGCATGGCACCTACCAACCTTGAACCACTCTCCCACACATGTTCTAGGGTCACATGCAAGTTTTCATGTGATTCCGATGCTCCGGTGGTCCTCCTCTGGCGAAACCCTAGACTGGGGTCCCCGGATCATCTACCCCTATAGCAATCTCCGTACGAGGGTAACCCGGTGGACTTTTATACTTGTTTTGGTTTGTTTAGGATATATGTACATTGATATCAAAGGTTGGGCCCACTTTGCCACATTCTAGGCTTCGGTTGTCCCGCGGCGGGAGTTTCCACGTACAGGTCCAGGATTTTTCCAAGCGTTAACGCATGTCCGAGAAGGGGGGTCACACCTGGGGCCTACGCATGGCACCTACCAACCTTGCACCACTCTGAAACACATGTGCTAGGGGCACATGCAAGTTTTCATGTGATTCCGCGCTTCGGTGGTATTCCTCCAGCGAAACCTAGACCGGGGGCCCCGAATCGTCTACCCCAATCCGTACAAGGGTAGCCCAGTGGACCTTTCTACTTGTTTTCGTTGTTTATGACATATGTACATGTATAGTAAAGTTTGGGCCCACTTTTCCACATTCTAGGGCCCGGTTGTCTCGCGGCGGGAGTTTCCACGTACAGATCCAGCATTTTACCAAGCGTTAACGCATGTCCGGGAATGGGGCCTACGCATGGAACCTACCAACCATTCACCACTCTCACACACATGTGCTTGGGGCACAAGCAAGTTTTCATGTGATTCCAACGCTCTGGTGGTCTTCCTCCAGCGAAGCCCTAGACCGGGGGCCCCGGATCGTCTACCCCTATAGCAATCTCCGTACGAGGGTAGCCCGGTGGACCTTTCTACTTGTTCTGGTTTTTTCAGGACATATGTACATGGAGAGCAAAGGTTGGGCCCACATTGCCACATTATAGGCCCCGGTTGTCCCGCGGCGGGAGTTTCCACGCACAGATCTAGAATTTTTCCAAGCGTTAACGCATGACTGGGAAGGGGTGTCAAACCTAGGGCCTACGCCTAGTACCTACCAACCTTTCACCACTCTTACACACATGTGCTAGGGGCACATGCAAGTTTTCATGTGATTCCGACGCTCCGGTGGTCTTCCTCCGGCGAAACCCTAGACCGGGGGCCCCGGATCATCTACCTCTATAGAAATGTCCGTACGAGGGTAGCCCGGTTGAGCTTTCTGCTTGTTTGGTTTGTTTAGGACATATGTATATGGAGAGCAAAGTTTTGGCCCACTTTGCCACATTCTAGGCCCCGGTTGTCCCGCGGCGGGAGTTTCCGCGTACTGATCCAGGATTTTACCAAGTGGTAACGCGTGTCCAGGAAGGATTGTCACACCTGGGCGCCGGCATGGCACCTACCAACCTTTCTCCACTCTCACACACATGTTCTAGGGGCACATGCAAGTTTTCATGTGACTCCGATGCTCCGGTGGTCTTCCTGCAGCGAAACCCTGGACCGAGGGCCCCGGTTCGTCTACCTCTATAGAAATTTTCGTACGAGGGTAGCCCGGTGGACCTTTCTGCTTGTTTTTGTTTGTTTAGGACACATGTAAATGGAGATCAAAGTTTTGGCCCACTTTGCCACATTCGAGGCCCTGGTTGTCCCGCCGCGAGAGTTTCCACATATGATCTAGGATTTTACCAAGCGTTAACGCATGTCCGGGAAGGGGGGTCACATCTGGGGCCTACGCATGGAACCTACCAACCTTTCACCACTCTACCACACATGTGCTAGGGGCACATGCAAGTTTAGATGTGATTCCAACGCTCCGGTGGTCTTCCTCCGGCGAAACCCTAGACCGGGCCCCCCGGATCATCTACCCCTATAGCAATCTCCGTACGAGGCTAGCCCGGTGGACATTTCTACTTGTTTTGGTTTGTTTAGGCCATATGTACATGGATAGCAAAGGTTGGGCCCACTTTGCCACATTCTAGGCCCCGGTTGGCCCGCGGCGGGTGTTTCCATGTACAGATCGAGGATTTTACCAAGCGTTTAATGCATGTCCAGGATGGGGGTCACACCTGGGGCCTACGCATGGCACCTACCAACCTTGAACCACTCTCACACACATGTTCTAGGGTCACATGCAAGATTTCATGTGATTCCGATGCTCCGGTGGTCCTCCTCTGGCGAAACCCTAGACTAGGGTCCCCGGATCGTCTACCCCTATAGCAATCTCCGTACGAGGGTAACCCGGTGGACTTTTATACTTGTTTTGGTTTGTTTAGGATATATGTACATTGATATCAAAGGTTGGGCCCAATTTGCCACATTCTAGGCTTCGGTTGTCCCGCGGCGGGAGTTTCCACGTACAGGTCCAGGATTTTTCCAAGCGTTAACGCATGTCCGAGAAGGGGGGTCACACCTGGGGCCTACGCATGGCACCTACCAACCTTGCAACACTCTGAAACACATGTGCTAGGGGCACATGCAAGTTTCATGTGATTCCGACGCTTCGGTGGTATTCCTCAGCGAAACCTTAGGACCGGGGGCCCCGAATCGTCTACCCCTATAGCAATCTCCGTACAAGGTAGCCCAGTGGACCTTTCTACTTGTTTTCGTTTGTTTATGACATATGTCCATGTATAGTAAAGTTTGGGCCCACTTTTCCACATCTAGGGCCCGGTTGTCTCGCGGCGGGAGTTTCCACGTACAGATCCAGGATTTACCAAGCGTTAACACATGTCCGGGAATGGGGCCTACTCATGGAACCTACCAACCATTCACCACTCTCACACACATGTGCTTGGGGCACAAGCAAGTTTTCATGTGATTCCAACGCTCAGGTGGTCTTCCTCCAGCGAAACCCTAGACCGGGGCCCAAGATCGTCTACCCCTATAGCATCTCCGTACGAGGGTAGCCCGGTGGACCTTTTACTTGTTCTGGTTTTTTCAGGACATATGTACATGGAGAGAAAAGGTTGGGCCCACATTGCCACATTATAGGCCCGGTTGTCCCGCGGCGGTAGTTTCCACGCACAGATCTAGAATTTTTCCAAGCGTTAACGCATGTCTGGGAAGGGTTGTCAAACCTAGGGCCTACGCCTAGTACCTAACTACGTTGCACCACTCTTACACACATGTGCTAGGGGCACATGCAAGTTTTCATGTGATTCCGACGCTCCGGTGGTCTTCCTCCGGCGAAACCCTAGACCGGGGGCCCCGGATCGCTCTACCTCTATAGAAATGTCCGTACGAGGGTAGCCCGGTTGAGCTTTCTGCTTGCTTTGGTTTTGTTTAGGACATATGTACATGGAGAGCAAAGTTTTGGCCCACTTTGCCACATTCTAGGCCCCGTTGTCTCGCGGCGGGAGTTTCCGCGTTACTGATCCAGGATTTACCAAGTGTTAACGCATGTCCAGGAAGGAGTGTCACACCTGGGGCCTAGGCATGGCACCTACAACCTTTCTCCACTCTCACACACATGTTCTAGGGGCACATGCAAGTTTTCATGGACTCTGATGCTCCGGTGGTCTTCCTCCAGCGAAACCGTGGACCGAGGGCCCCGGTTCGTCTACCTCTATAGAAATTTTCGTACGAGGGTAGCCCGGTGGACCTTTCTGCTTGTTTTTGTTTGTTTAGGACACATGTAAATGGAGATCAAAGTTTTGGCCCACTTTGCCACATTCTAGGCCCTGGTTGTCCCGCCGCGAGAGTTTTCCACATGTGATCCAGGATTTTACCAAGCGTTAACGCATGTCCGGGAAGGGGGGTCACATCTGGGGCCTACGCATGGAACCTACCAACCTTTCACCACTCTCCACACATGTGATAGGGGCACATGCAAGTTTTCATGTGATTCCAACGATTCGTGGTCTTCCTCCGGCGAAACCCTAGACCGGCCCCCCGGATCATCTACCCCTATAGCAATCTCCGTACGAGGCTAGCCCGGTGGACATTTCTACTTGTTTGGTTTTTTTTTTTAGGCCATATGTACATAGATAGCAAAGGTTGGGCCCACTTTGCCACATTCTAGGCTTCGGTTGTCCCGCGGCGGGAGTTTCCACGTACAGGTCCAGGATTTTTCCAAGCGTTAACGCATGTCCGGAAGGGGGTCACACCTGGGGCCTACGCATGGCACCTACCAACCTTGCACCACTCTGAAACACATGTGCTAGGGGCACATGCAAGTTTTCATGTGATTCCCGCGCTTCGGTGGTATTCCTCCAGCGAAACTAGACCGGGGGCCCCGAATCGTCTACCCCAATCCGTACAAGGGTAGCCCAGTGGACCTTCTACTTGTTTTCGTTTGTTTATGACATATGTACATGTATAGTAAAGTTTGGGCCCACTTTTCCACATTCTAGGGCCCGGTTGTCTCGCGGCGGGAGTTTCCACGTACAGATCCCCAGCATTTTACCAAGCGTTAACGCATGTCCGGGAATGGGGCCTACGCATGGAACCTACCACCATTCACCACTCTCACACACATGTGCTTGGGGCACAAGCAAGTTTTCATGTGATTCCACGCTCTGGTGGTCTTCCTCCAGCGAAGCCCTAGACCGGGGCCCCCGGATCGTCTACCCCTATAGCAATCTCCGTACGAGGGTAGCCCGGTGGACCTTCTACTTGTTCTGGTTTTTTCAGGACATATGTACATGGAGAGCAAAGGTTGGGCCCAATTGCCACATTATAGGCCCCGGTTGTCCCGCGGCGGGAGTTTCCACGCACAGATCTAGAATTTTTCCAAGCGTTAACGCATGTCTGGGAGGGGTGTCAAACCTAGGGCCTACGCCTAGTACCTACCAACCTTTCACCACTCTTACACATGTGCTAGGGGCACATGCAAGTTTTCATGTGATTCCGACGCTCCGGTGGTCTTCCTCCGGCGAAACCCTAGACCGGGGG
>OU342740.1:170352666-170380030 GCA_910589775.1 Avena eriantha | reverse complement strand
GGGCCTACACATGGCACCTACCAACCTTTCTGCACTCTCACAAACATGTTCTAGGGGCACATGCAAATTTTTCATGTGATTGCGACACTCCGGTGGTTTTCCTCCAGCAAAACCCTAGACCGGGGGCCCCAGATCGTCTACCCCTATGGCAATCTGCGTACGAGGGTAGATCGCCGGGACCTTTCTACTTGTTTTGGTTTGTTTAGGATATATGTACATGTAGAGCAAAGTTTGGGCCCAACTTTGCCAACATTCTAGGCCCCGGTTGTCCCACGGCGGGAGTTTCCAGGTTCAGATCTAGGATTTTACCAAGCGTTAACACATGTCCTCGAAGGAGGGTCACACCTGGGGCCTACGCATGGCACCTACCAACCTTGCACCACTCTCACACACATGCGTTAGGGGCACATGCAATTTTTCATGTGATTCGACGCTCTGGTGGTCTTCCTCCGGTGAAACCCTAGACCAGGGGTCCCAGATCGTCTACCCCTATAGCAATCTCCGTACGAGGGTAGCCAGGTGGACCTTTCTACTCTTTTTTGTTTGTTTAGGACATATGTACATGGATATCAAAGGTTGGGCCCACTTTTCCAGATTCTAGGCCCCGGTTGTCCCGCCTTAGGAGTTTCCACGTAGAGATCCAGGATTTTACCAAGCGTTGACGCAATGTCCGGGAAGGGGGGTCACACCTGGGGCCTACGCATGGCACCTACCAACCTTGCATCGCTCTCACACACATGTGCTAGGGCCACATGCAAGTTTTCATATGATTCCGACGCTCTGGTGGCCTTCCTCCGGCGAAACCCTAGACCGGGGGCCCCGGATCGTGTTTCCCTATAGAAATCTCCGTACGAGGGTAGCTCTGTGGACCATTCAACTTGTTTGGTTTCTTTAGGACATATGTACATGGAAAGCAAATTTTGGGCCCACTTTTCCACATCCTAGGCCCCGGTTTGTCCCGCGGTGGGAGTCTTCCACGTACAGATCCAGGATTTTACCAAGCGTTAACGCATGTCTGGGAAGGCGGGTCACACCTAGGGCCTACGCATGGCACCTAGCAACCTTGCACCACTCTCACACACATGTGCTAGGGCCAGATGCAAGTTTTCATGTGATTGCGACGCTCAGGTGGTCTTCCTCCGGAGAAACCCTAGACCAGGGGACCCCGGATCGTCTACCCATATAGCAATCTTCGTACGAGGGTAACCCGGTGACCTTTCTTCTTGTTTTGGTTTGTTTAGGACATATGTACATGGAGAGCAAAGTTTGTGCCCACTTTGCCACATTCTAGGCCACGGTTGTCCCGCGGCAGGGGTTCCCACGTACACATCCAGGATTTACCAAGCGTTAACGCATTTCGGGGAAAGGGGTCACACATGAGGCCTACGCATGGCACCTACCAACCTTTCACCACTCTCACACACATGTTCTAGGTGCACATGCAAGTTTCATCTGATTCCGACGCTCCGGTGGTCTTCCTCCGGCGAAACCCTAGACCGGGGGCCCCCGATCGTCTACCCCTATACCAATCTCCGTATGAGGGTAGCCCGGTGGACCTTTCTACTTGTTTTGGTTTCGTAAGACATATGTACATGGAGAGCAAAGGTTGGGCCCACTTTGCCACATTCTAGGCCCCAGTTGTCTCGCGGCAGGAGTTTGCAAGTACATATCTAGGATTTACCAAGCGTTAAGCATGTCCGGGAAGGGATGTCACACCTGGGGCCTATGCATGGCACCTAGCAACCTTCACCCACTCCCAAACACATGTGATATGGGCACATGCAAGTTTTCATGTGATTCCGACGCTCTAGTGGTTTTTCTCCGGCGAAACCCTAGACCAGGGCCCCCGGGTCGTCTACCCCTATAGAAATCTCTGTACGATCCGCCCGGTAGACCTTTCTACTTGTATTGGTTTTTTAGGACATATGTACATGGATATCAAAGGTTGGTCCCACTTTTCCACATTCTAGGCCTCGGCTGTCCCGCGGCGGGAGTTTCCACGTACAGATCCAGGATTTTACAAAGCGTTAACGCATGTCTGGGAGGGGGATCACACCTGGGGCCTACGCATGGAACCTACCAACCTTTCACCACTCTACCACACATTTTCTAGGGGCACATGCAAGTTTTCATGTGATTCCGACGCTCCGGTGGTCTTCCTCCGGCGAAACCCTAGACCGGGGGGCCGGATCGTCTACCCCTATAGCAATATCCGTACGAGGGTAGACCGGTGGACCTTTCTACTTGTTTTGGTTTGTTTAGGACATATGTACATGGAGATCAAAGTTTGGGCCCACTTTGCCACATTCTAGGCACTGGTTGTCCCGTGACTGGAGTTTCCACGTACAGATCCAGGATTTACCAAGCGTTAACGCATGTCCGGAAAGGGGGGTCATATCTGGGGCCTACGCATGGCACCTACCAACCTTGCACCACTCTCACACACATGTGCTAGGCGTACATGCAAGTTTTCATGTGATTCTGACGCTCCGGTGTTCTTCCTCTGGCGAAACCCTATACCGGGGGCTCTGGATCATCTACCCCTATAGCAATCTCCGTACGAGGATAACCCGGTGGGAACTTTATACTTGTTTTGGTTTGTTTAGGACATATGTACATGGATAGCAAAGGTTGGACCCACTTTTCCACATTGTATGCCCCGGTTGTCCCGCGGCGGGAGTTTCCACGTACAGATCCAGGATTTTACCGAGCGTTAACGCATGTCCGGGAAGGGGGGTCACACCAGGGGCCTACGCATGGCACCTACCAACCTTTCACCACTCTCACACACATGTTCTAGGTGCACATGCAAGTTTTCATGTGATTCCGACGCTCTGGTGGTCTTCCTCTAGCGAAACCCTAGACCGGGGCCCCTGGATCGTCTACCCCTATACCAAGCTTCGTACGAGGGTAGCCCGGTAGACCTTTCTACTTGATTTGGGTTTTAGGACATATGTACATGGAGAGCAAAGGTTGGGCCCACTTTGCCACATTCTAGGCCCCGGTTTTCCCACGGAGGGAGTTTCCATGTACAGATCCAGGATTTCACCAAGCGTTAACGCATGTCCGGGAAAGGGTGTCACACCTAGGGCCTACGCATGGCACCTACCAACCTTTCTCCACTATTACACACATGTTCTAGGTGCACATGCAATTTTTCATGTGGTTCCGACGCTTCGGTGGTCTTCCTCCGGCAAAACCCGAGACCGAGGGCCCCGGATCGTCTACCCCTATAGCAATCTCCGTACGAGGATAGCCCGGTGGACCTTTCTACTTGTTTTGGTTTATTTAGGACATATATACATGGATAGCAAAGGTTCGGCCCAATTTTCCACATTCTAGGCCCCGGTTGTCCCGCGGCGGGAGTTTCCATGTACAGATCCAAGATTTTACCGAGCGTTAACGCATGTCCGGGAAGGGGGGTCACACCAGGGTCCTACGCATGGCACCTACTAACCTTTCACCACTCTCACACACATGTTCTAAAGGCACATGCAAGTTTTCATGTGATTCCGACGCTCTGGTGGTCTTCCTCTAGCGAAACCCTAGACCGGGGCCCCTGGATCGTCTACCCCTATAGCAATCTCCGTACGAGGGTAGCCCGGTAGACCTTTCTACTTGATTTGGGTTTTAGGACATATGTACATGGAGTGCAAAGGTTGGGCCCACTTTGCCACATTCTAGGCCCCGGCTGCCCCGCGGCAGGAGTTTCCATGTACATATCCAGAATTTGACCAAGCGTTAACGCATGTCCGGGAAGGGGGTCACACCTAGGAACTACACATGGCACCTACCAACCTTGCACCACTCTCACACACATGTGCTAGGGCCAGATGCAAGTTTTCATGTGAATCCGACGCTCTGGAGTTCTTCCTCCGGTGAAACCCTAGACTGGGGCCCCCGGACCGTCTACCCCTATAGCAATCTCCATACGAAGGTGGCCCGGTGGACCTTGCTACTTGTTTTGGTTTGTTTAGGACATATGTACACGGATAGCAAAGGTTGGGCCCACTTTTCACATTCTAGGACCCGATTGTCCCGCGGTGGGAGTTTTCACGTACAGATCCAGAATTTTACCAAGCGTTAACGCATTTCCGGGAAGGGAGTCACACCTAGGGCCTACACATGGCACCTACCAACCTTGCACCACTCTCACACACATGTGCTAGGGCCAGATGCAAGTTTTCATGTGATTCCGACGCTCAGGTGGTCTTCCTCTAGCGAAACCCTAGACCGGGGAACCTCGGATCGTCTACCCATATAGCAATCTCCGTACGAGGGTAACCCGGTGAAACTTTCTACTTGTTTTGGTTTGTTTAGGACATATGTACATGGAGAGCAAAGTTTGCGCCCACTTTGTCACATTCTAGGCCCCGGTTGTCCCGCGGCAGGAGTTTCCACGTACAGATCCAGGATTTTACCAAGCGTTAACGCATTTTTTAGGACATGTGTACATGGAGATCGAAGGTTGGGCCCACTTTGCCACATTCTAGGCCCCGACTGTCCCGTGGCGGTAGTTTCCACGTACAGATCCAGGATTTTACCAAGCATTAACGCATGTCTGGGAAGCGGTGTCACACCTGGGGCCTATGCATGGCACCTACCAACCTTTCACCACTCTCACACACATGTGCTAGGGGCACATGCAAGTTTTCATGTGATTTCGATGCTCCGGGGGTCTTCCTCCGGCGAAACCCTAGACCAGGGTCCCCAGATCATCTACCCCTATAGCAATCTCCGTACGAGGGTAGCCCGGTGGACCTTTCTACTTGTTTTGGTTTGTTTAGGACATATGTACATGGAGATCAAAGTTTTGGCCCAATTTGCCACATTCTAGGCTCCGGTTGTCCCGTGGCTGGAGTTTCCACGTACTGATCCAGGATTTTACCAAGCGTTAACGCATGCCCGGGAAGGGGGGTCACACCTGGGGCCTATGCATGGCACCTACCAACCTTGCACCACTCTCACACACATGTGCTAGGCGTACATGCAAGTTTTCATGTGATTCCGACAGTCCGGTGGTCTTCCTCCGGCGAAACCCTAGACCGGGCCCCGGATCATCTACCCCTATAGCAATTTTCGTACGAGGATAGCTCGGTGGAACTTTCTACTTGTTTTGGTTTGTTTAGGACATATGTACATGGATAGCAAAGGTTGGACCAACTTTGCCACATTCTAGGCCCCGGTTGTCCCGCGGCGGGAGTTTCCACGTACAGATCCAGGATTTTACCAAGCGTAAACGCATGTCCAGGAAGGGGGTCACACCTGGGGCCTACGCATGGCACCTACCGACCTTGCAACACTCTCACACACATGTACTAGGGGCACATGCAAGTTTTCATGTGATTCCGACATTCCGGTGGTCTTCCTCCGGCGAAACCCTAGACCTAGGGCCCCGGATCGTCTACACCTATAGCAATATTCGTACGAGGGTAGCCCGGTGGACCTTTCTACCTGTTTTGGTTTGTTTGGGACATATGTACATGGAGAGTAAAGTTTGGGCCCACTTTGCCACATTCTAGGCCCCAGTTGTCCCGTGGCAGGAGTTTCCACATACAGATCCAGGATTTTACTAAGCGTTAACGCATGTCCGGGAAGGGGGGTCACACCTGGGGCCTATGCATGGCACCTACCAACCATTCACCACTCTCACACACATGTGCTAGGGGCTCATGCAAGTTTTCATGTGATTCCAATGATCTGGTGGTCTTTCTCCGGCAAAACCCTAGATCGGGGGCCCTGGATCGTCTACCTTTATAGCAATCTCCGTATGAGGGTAGCCCGGTGGACATCTACTTGTTTTGGTTTTTTTGGACATATGTACATGGAGAGCAAAGGTTGGGCCCACTTTGCCACATTCTAGGCCCTGGTTGTCCCACGGCGGGAGTTTCCACGTACAGATCTAGGATTTTACCAAGAGTTAACGCATGTCCGGGAAGGGGTGCCACACGTGGGGCCTACACATGTCACCTACCAACCTTTCACAACCCTCACACACATGTTCTAGGGGCACATGCAATTTTCATGTGATTCCGACGCTCCGGTGGTCTTCCTCAGGCGAAACCCTAGACCGGGGCCCCCGGATCGTCTACGCCTATAGCAATCTCCGTACGAGGGTAACATGGTGGACCTTTCTACTTGTTTTGGTTTGTTTAGGACATATGTACATGGAGCAACTGTTGGGCCCACTTTGCCACATTCTAGGCCCCGGTTGTCCCGTGCTGGGAGTTTCCACATACAGATCCAGGATTTACCAAGCGTTAACGCATGTCCAGGAAGGGGTGTCACACCTAGGGCCTACACATGGCACCTACCAACCTTTCTCCACTCTCACGAACATGTTCTAGGGGCACATGCAAGTTTTCATGTGAATCTGATGCTCCGGTGGTCTTCCTCCGGCGAAACCCTAGACCGGGGCCCCCGGATCGTCTACCCCTATAGCAATCTCCTTACGAGGGTGGCCCGGTGGACCATTCTACTTGTTTTGGTTTGTTTAGGACATATGTACATGGATAGAAAAAGTTGGGCCCACTTTGCCACATTCTAGGCCCCGGTTGCCCCGCGGCGGGAGTTTCCACGTACAGATCCAGAATTTTACGAAGCGTTAACGCATGTCCGGGAAGGTGGTCACACCTGGGGCCTACACATGGCACCTACCAACCTTGCGACACTCTCACACAAATGTGCTAGGGCCATACGCAAGTTTTCATGTGATTCCGACACTCAGGTGGTCTTCCTCCGGCGAAACCCTACACCGGGGGACCCTGGATCGTCTACCCATATAGCAATCTCCGTACGAGGGTAGCCCGATGGACCTTTCTACTTGTTTTGGTTTGTTTAGGACATATGTATATAGAGATCAAAGGTTGGGTCCACTTTGCCGCATTCTATTCCCCGGTTATCCCGTGGTGGGAGTTTCCACGTATAGATCCAAGGTTTTACCAAACATTAATGCATGTCCAGGAAGGGGGTCACACCTCGGGCCTACGCATGGAACCTAAAAACCTTTCACCACTCTCACACACATGTGCTAGGGGCACATGCAAGTTTTCATGTGATTCCGACATTCCGGTGGTCTTCCTCCGGCGAAACCCTAGACCTGGGGCCCCGGATCGTCTACCCCTATAGCAATATTCGTACGAGGGTAGCCCGGTGGACCTTTCTACCTGTTTTGGTTTGTTTGGGACATATGTACATGGAGAGTAAAGTTTGGGCCAACTTTGCCACATTCTAGGCCCCGGTTGTCCTGTGGCAGGAGTTTCCACATACAGATCCAGGATTTTACCAAGTGTTAACGCATGTCCGGGAAGGGGGGGTCACACCTGGGGCCTATGCATGGCACCTACCAACCATTCACCACTCTCGCACACATGTTCTAGGGGCTCATGCAAGTTTTCATGTGATTCCAATGATCTGGTGGTCTTCCTCCGGCAAAACCCTAGATCGGGGGCCCCGGATCGTCTACCCCTATAGCAATCTCCGTACGAGGGTAGCCCGATGGACATCTACTTGTTTTGGTTTTTTTGGACATATGTACATGGAGAGCAAAGGTTGGGCCCACTTTGCCACATTCTAGGCCCCGGTTGTCCCACGGCGGGAGTTTCCACGTACAGATCTAGGATTTTACCAAGAGTTAACGCATGTCCGGGAAGGGGTGTCACACGTGGGGCCTACACATGTCACCTACCAACCTTTCACAACCCTCACACACATGTTCTAGGGGCACATGCAATTTTCATGTGATTCCGACGCTCCGGTGGTCTTCCTCAGGCGAAACCCTAGACCGGGGCCCCCGGATCGTCTACCCCTATAGCAATCTCCGTACGAGGGTAACATGGTGGACCTTTCTACTTGTTTTGGTTTGTTTAGGACATATGTACATGGAGCAAATGTTGGGCCCACTTTGCCACATTCTAGGCCCCGGTTGTCCCGTGTTGGGAGTTTCCACGTACAGATCCAGGATTTACCAAGCGTTAACGCATGTCCAGGAAGGGGTGTCACACCTAGGGCCTACACATGGCACCTACCAACCTTTGTCCACTCTCACGAACATGTTCTAGGGGCACATGCAAGTTTTCATGTGAATCTGATGCTCCGGTGGTCTTCCTCCGGCGAAACCCTAGACCGGGGCCCCCGGATCGTCTACCCCAATAGCAATCTCCTTACGAGGGTGGCCCGGTGGACCATTCTACTTGTTTTGGTTTGTTTAGGACATATGTACATGGATAGAAAAAGTTGGGCCCACTTTGCCACATTCTAGGCCCCGGTTGCCCCGCGGCGGGAGTTTCCACGTACAGATCCAGAATTTTACGAAGCGTTAACGCATGTCCGGGAAGGTGGTCACACCTGGGGCCTACACATGGCACCTACCAACCTTGCGACACTCTCACACAAATGTGCTAGGGCCAGACGCAAGTTTTCATGTGATTCCGACACTCAGGTGGTCTTCCTCCCGCGAAACCCTAGACCGGGGGACCCTGGATCGTCCCCATATAGCAATCTCCGTACGAGGGTAGCCCGATGGACCTTTCTACTTGTTTTGGTTTGTTTCGGACATATGTATATAGAGATCAAAGGTTGGGTCCACTTTGCCGCATTCTATGCCCCGGTTATCCCGTGGTGGGAGTTTCCACGTATAGATCCAAGATTTTACCAAACGTTAAGGCATGTCCAGGAAGGGGGTCACACCTCGGGCCTACGCATGGAACCTAAAATCTTTCACCACTCTCACACACACGTGCTAGGGGCACATGCAAGTTTTCATGTGATTCCGACATTCCGGTGGTCTTCCTCCGGCGAAACCCTAGACCTGGGGCCCCGGATCGTCTACCCCTATAGCAATATTCGTACGAGGGTAGCCCGGTGGACCTTTCTACCTGTTTTGGTTTGTTTGGGACATATGTACATGGAGAGTAAAGTTTGGGCCCACTTTGCCACATTCTAGGCCCCGGTTGTCCTGTGGCAGGAGTTTCCACATACAGATCCAGGATTTTACCAAGCGTTAACGCATGTCCGGGAAGGGGGGTCACACCTGGGGCCTATGCATGGCACCTACCAACCATTCACCACTCTCGCACACATGTTCTAGGGGCTCATGCAAGTTTTCATGTGATTCCAATGATCTGGTGGTCTTCCTCCGGCAAAACCCTAGATCGGGGGCCCCGGATCGTCTACCCCTATAGCAATCTCCGTACGAGGGTAGCCCGGTGGACATCTACTTGTTTTGGTTTTTTTGGACATATGTACATGGAGAGCAAAGGTTGGGCCCACTTTGCCACATTCTAGGCCCCGGTTGTCCCACGGCGGGAGTTTCCACGTACAGATCTAGGATTTTACCAAGAGTTAACGCATGTCCGGGAAGGGGTGTCACACGTGGGGCCTACACATGTCACCTACCAACCTTTCACAACCCTCACACACATGTTCTAGGGGCACATGCAATTTTCATGTGATTCCGACGCTCCGGTGGTCTTCCTCAGGCGAAACCCTAGACCGGGGCCCCCGGATCGTCTACCCCTATAGCAATCTCCGTACGAGGGTAACATGGTGGACCTTTCTACTTGTTTTGGTTTGTTTAGGACATATGTACATGGAGCAAATGTTGGGCCCACTTTGCCACATTCTAGGCCCTGGTTGTCCCGTGTTGGGAGTTTCCACGTACAGATCCAGGATTTACCAAGCGTTAACGCATGTCCAGGAAGGGGTGTCACACCTAGGGCCTACACATGGCACCTACCAACCTTTCTCCACTCTCACGAACATGTTCTAGGGGCACATGCAAGTTTTCATGTGAATCTGATGCTCCGGTGGTCTTCCTCCGGCGAAACCCTAGACCGGGGCCCCCGGATCGTCTACCCCTATAGCAATCTCCTTACGAGGGTGGCCCGGTGGACCATTCTACTTGTTTTGGTTCGTTTAGGACATATGTACATGGATAGAAAAAGTTGGGCCCACTTTCCCACATTCTAGGCCCCGGTTGCCCCGCGGCGGGAGTTTCCACGTACAGATCTAGAATTTTACGAAGCGTTAACACATGTCCGGGAAGGTGGTCACACCTGGGGCCTACACATGGCACCTACCAACCTTGCGACACTCTCACACACATGTGCTAGGGCCAGATGTAAGTTTTCATGTGATTCCGACACTCAGGTGGTCTTCCTCCGGCGAAACCCTAGACCGGGGGACCCTGGATCGTCTACCCATATAGCAATCTCCGTACGAGGGTAGCCCGATGGACCTTTCTACTTGTTTTGGTTTGTTTAGGACATATGTATATAGAGATCAAAGGTTGGGTCCACTTTGCCGCATTCTATTCCCCGGTTATCCCGTGGTGGGAGTTTCCACGTACAGATCCAAGATTTTACCAAACGTTAAGGCATGTCCAGGAAGGGGGTCACACCTCGGGCCTACGCATGGAACCTAAAAACCTTTCACCACTCTCACACACATGTGCTAGGGGCACATGCAAGTTTTCATGTGATTCCGACATTCCGGTGGTCTTCCTCCGGCGAAACCCTAGACCTGGGGCCCCGGATCGTCTACCCCTATAGCAATATTCGTACGAGGGTAGCCCGGTGGACCTTTCTACCTGTTTTGGTTTGTTTGGGACATATGTACATGGAGAGTAAAGTTTGGGCCCACTTTGCCACATTCTAGGCCCCGGTTGTCCTGTGGCAGGAGTTTCCACATACAGATCCAGGATTTTACCAAGCGTTAACGCATGTCCGGGAAGGGGGGTCACACCAGGGGCCTACGCATGGCACCTACCAACCTTTCACCACTCTCACACACATGTTCTAGGTGCACATGCAAGTTTTCATGTGATTCCGACGCTCTGGTGGTCTTCCTCTAGCGAAACCCTAGACCGGGGCCCCTGGATCGTCTACCCCTACACCAAGCTTCGTACGAGGGTAGCCCGGTAGAACTTTCTACTTGATTTGGGTTTTAGGACATATGTACATGGAGAGCAAAGGTTGGGCCCACTTTGCCACATTCTAGGCCCCGGTTGTCCCACGGAGGGAGTTTCCATGTATAGATCCAGGATTTCACCAAGCGTTAACGCATGTCCGGGAAAGGGTGTCACACCTAGGGCCTACGCATGGCACCTACCAACCTTTCTCCACTATCACACACATGTTCTAGGTGCACATGCATGTTTTCATGTGGTTCCGACGCTTCGGTGGTCTTCCTCCGGCAAAACCCGAGACCGAGGGCCCCGGATCGTCTACCCCTATAGCAATCTCCGTACGAGGATAGCCCGGTGGACCTTTCTACTTGTTTTGGTTTATTTAGGACATATATACATGTATAGCAAAGGTTCGGGCCCCAATTTTCCACATTCTAGGCCCCGGTTGTCCCGCGGCGGGAGTTTCCATGTACAGATCCAAGATTTTACCGAGCGTTAACGCATGTCCAGGAAGGGGGGTCACACCAGGGTCCTACGCATGGCACCTACTAACCTTTCACCACTCTCACACACATGTTCTAGAGGCACATGCAAGTTTTCATGTGATTCCGACGCTCTGGTGGTCTTCCTCTAGCGAAACCCTAGACCGGGGCCCCTGGATCGTCTACCCCTATAGCAATCTCCGTACGAGGGTAGCCCGGTAGACCTTTCTACTTGATTTGGGTTTTAGGACATATGTACATGGAGTGCAAAGGTTGGGCCCACTTTGCCACATTCTAGGCCCCGGCTGCCCCGCGGTAGGAGTTTTCCATGTACATATCCAGAATTTGACCAAGCGTTAACGCATGTCCGGGAAGGGGGTCACACCTAGGAACTACACATGGCAACCTACCAACCTTGCACCACTCTCACACACATGTGTTAGGGCCAGATGCAAGTTTTCATGTGAATCCGACGCTCTGGAGTTCTTCCTCCGGTGAAACCCTAGACCGGGGCCCCCGGACCGTCTACCCCTATAGCAATCTCCATACGAAGGTAGCCCGGTGGACCTTGCTACTTGTTTTGGTTTGTTTAGGACATATGTACATGGATAGCAAAGGTTGGGCCCACTTTTCACATTCTAGGACCCGATTGTCCCGCGGTGGGAGTTTTCACGTACAGATCCAGAATTTTACCAAGCGTTAACGCATATCCGGGAAGGGAGTCACACCTAGGGCCTACACATGGCACCTACCAACCTTGCACCACTCTCACACACATGTGCTAGGGCCAGATGCAAGTTTTCATGTGATTCCGACGCTCAGGTGGTCTTCCTCTAGCGAAACCCTAGACCGGGGAACCTCAGATCGTCTACCCATATAGCAATCTCCGTACGAGGGCAACCCGGTGAAACTTTCTACTTGTTTTGGTTTGTTTAGGACATATGTCCATGGAGAGCAAAGTTTGCGCCCACTTTGTCACATTCTAGGCCCCGGTTGTCCCGCGGCAGGAGTTTCCACGTACAGATCCAGGATTTTACCAAGCGTTAACGCATTTTTTAGGACATGTGTACATGGAGATCGAAGGTTGGGCCCACTTTGCCACATTCTAGGCCCCGACTGTCCCGTGGCGGGAGTTTCCACGTACAGATCCAGGATTTTACCAAGCATTAACGCATGTCTGGGAAGCGGTATCACACCTGGGGCCTATGCATGGCACCTACCAACCTTTCACCACTCTCACACACATGTGCTAGGGGCACATGCAAGTTTTCATGTGATTTCGATGCTCCGGGGGTCTTCCTCCGGCGAAACCCTAGACCAGGGTCCCCAGATCATCTACCCCTATAGCAATCTCCGTACGAGGGTAGCCCGGTGGACCTTTCTACTTGTTTTGGTTTGTTTAGGACATATGTACATGGAGATCAAAGTTTTGGCCCACTTTGCCACATTCTAGGCCCCGGTTGTCCCGTGGCTGGAGTTTCCACGTACAGATCCAGGATTTTACCAAGCGTTAACGCATGTCCGGGAAGGGGGGTCACACCTGGGGCCTATGCATGGCACCTACCAACCTTGCACCACTCTCACACACATGTGCTAGGCGTACATGCAAGTTTTCATGTGATTCCGACAGTCCGGTGGTCTTCCTCCGGCGAAACCCTAGACCGGGCCCCGGATCATCTACCCCTATAGCAATTTTCGTACGAGGATAGCTCGGTGGAACTTTCTACTTGTTTTGGTTTGTTTAGGACAGATGTACATGGATAGCAAAGGTTGGACCAACTTTGCCACATTCTAGGCCCTGGTTGTCCCGCGGCGGGAGTTTCCACGTACAGATCCAGGATTTTACCAAGCGTAAACGCATGTCCAGGAAGGGGGTCACACCTGGGGCCTACGCATGGCACCTACCGAGCTTGCAACACTCTCACACACATGTGCTAGGGGCACATGCAAGTTTTCATGTGATTCCGACATTCCGGTGGTCTTCCTCCAGCCAAACCCTAGACCTGGGGCCCCGGATCGTCTACCCCTATAGCAATATTCGTACGAGGGTAGCCCGGTGGACCTTTCTACCTGTTTTGGTTTGTTTGGGACATATGTACATGGAGAGTAAAGTTTGGGCCCACTTTGCCACATTCTAGGCCCCGGTTGTCCTGTGGCAGGAGTTTCCACATACAGATCCAGGATTTTACCAAGCGTTAACGCATGTCCGGGAAGGGGGGTCACACCTGGGGCCTATGCATGGCACCTACCAACCATTCACCACTCTCGCACTCATGTTCTAGGGGCTCATGCAAGTTTTCATGTGATTCCAATGATCTGGTGGTCTTCCTCTGGCAAAACCCTAGATCGGGGGCCCCGGATCGTCTACCCCTATAGCAATCTCCGTACGAGGGTAGCCCGGTGGACATCTACTTGTTTTGGTTTTTTTGCACATATGTACATGGAGAGCAAAGGTTGGGCCCACTTTGCCACATTCTAGGCCCCGGTTGTCCCACGGCGGGAGTTTCCACGTACAGATCTAGGATTTTACCAAGAGTTAACGCATGTCCGGGAAGGGGTGTCACACGTGGGGCCTACACATGTCACCTACCAACCATTCACAACCCTCACACACATGTTCTAGGGGCACATGCAATTTTCATGTGATTCCGACACTCCTGGGGGTGACACCTGGGGCCTACAAATGGCACCTACCAACCTTGCACCACTCTCACACACGTGTGCTAGGGCCAGATGCTAGTTTTCATGTGATTCCGACGCTCAGGTGGTCTTCCTCAGGCGAAACCCTAGACCGGGGCCCCCGGATCGTCTACGCCTATAGCAATCTCCGTACGAGGGTAACATGGTGGACCTTTCTACTTGTTTTGGTTTGTTTAGGACATATGTACATGGAGCAAATGTTGGGCCCACTTTGCCACATTCTAGGCCCCGGTTGTCCCGTGCTGGGAGTTTCCACATACAGATCCAGGATTTACCAAGCGTTAACGCATGTCCAGGAAGGGGTGTCACACCTAGGGCCTACACATGGCACCTACCAACCTTTCTCCACTCTCACGAACATGTTCTAGGGGCACATGCAAGTTTTCATGTGAATCTGATGCTCCGGTGGTCTTCCTCCGGCGAAACCCTAGACCGGGGCCCCCGGATCGTCTACCCCTATAGCAATCTCCTTACGAGGGTGGCCCGGTGGACCATTCTACTTGTTTTGGTTTGTTTAGGACATATGTACATGGATAGAAAAAGTTGGGCCCACTTTGCCACATTCTAGGCCCCGGTTGCCCCGCGGCGGGAGTTTCCACGTACAGATCCAGAATTTTACGAAGCGTTAGCGCATGTCCGGGAAGGTGGTCACACCTGGGGCCTACACATGGCACCTACCAACCTTGCGACACTCTCACACAAATGTGCTAGGGCCAGATGCAAGTTTTCATGTGATTCCGACACTCAGGTGGTCTTCCTCCGGCGAAACCCTAGACCGGGGGACCCTGGATCGTCTACCCATATAGCAATCTCCGTACGAGGGTAGCCCGATGGACCTTTCTACTTGTTTTGGTTTGTTTAGGACATATGTATATAGAGATCAAAGGTTGGGTCCACTTTGCCGCATTCTATTCCCCGGTTATCCCGTGGTGGGAGTTTCCACGTACAGATCCAAGATTTTACCAAACGTTAATGCATGTCCAGGAAGGGGGTCACACCTCGGCCCTACGCATGGAACCTAAAAACCTTTCACCACTCTCACACACATGTGCTAGGGGCACATGCAAGTTTTCATGTGATTCCGACATTCCGGTGGTCTTCCTCCGGCGAAACCCTAGACCTGGGGCCCTGGATCGTCTACCCCTATAGCAATATTCGTACGAGGGTAGCCCGGTGGACCTTTCTACCTGTTTTGGTTTGTTTGGAACATATGTACATGGAGAGTAAAGTTTCGGCCCACTTTGCCACATTCTAGGCCCCGGTTGTCCTGTGGCAGGAGTTTCCACATACAAATCCAGGGATTTTACCAAGCGTTAACGCATGTCCGGGAAGGGGGGTCACACCTGGGGCCTATGCATGGCACCTACCAACCATTCACCACTCTCGCACACATGTTCTAGGGGCTCATCCAAGTTTTCATGTGCTTCCAATGATCTGGTGGTCTTCCTCCGGCAAAACCCTAGATCGGGGGCCCCGGATCGTCTACCCCTATAGCAATCTCCGTACGAGGGTAGCCTGGTGGACATCTACTTGTTTGGGTTTTTTGGACATATGTACATGGAGAGCAAAGGTTGGGCCCACTTTGCCACATTCTAGGCCCCGGTTGTCCCACGGCGGGAGTTTCCACATACAGATCTAGGATTTTACCAAGAGTTAACGTATGTCCGGGAAGGGGTGTCACACGTGGGGCCTACACATGTCACCTACCAACCTTTCACAACCCTCACACACATGTTCTAGGGGCACATGCAATTTTCATGTGATTCCGACGCTCCAGTGGTCTTCCTCAGGCGAAACCCTAGACCGGGGCCCCCGGATCGTCTACCCCTATAGCAATCTCCGTACGAGGGTAACATGGTGGACCTTTCTACTTGTTTTGGTTTGTTTAGGACATATGTACATGGAGCAAATGTTGGGCCCACTTTGCCACATTCTAGGCCCCGGTTGTCCCGTGGTGGGAGTTTCCACATACAGATCCAGGATTTACCAAGCGTTAACGCATGTCCAGGAAGGGGTGTCACACCTAGGGCCTACACATGGCACCTACCAACCTTTCTCCACTCTCACGAACATGTTCTAGGGGCACATGCAAGTTTTCATGTGAATCTGATGCTCCGGTGGTCTTCCTCCGGCGAAACCCTAGACCGGGGCCCCCGGATCGTCTACCCCTATAGCAATCTCCTTATGAGGGTTTCCCGGTGGACCATTCTACTTGTTTTGGTTTGTTTAGGACATATGTACATGGATAGAAAAAGTTGGGCCCACTTTGCCACATTCTAGGCCCCGGTTGCCCCGCGGCGGGAGTTTCCACGTACAGATCTAGAATTTTACGAAGCGTTAACACATGTCCGGGAAGGTGGTCACACCTGGGGCCTACACATGGCACCTACCAACCTTGCGACACTCTCACACACATGTGCTAGGGCCAGATGTAAGTTTTCATGTGATTCCGACACTCAGGTGGTCTTCCTCCGGCGAAACCCTAGACCGGGGGACCCTGGATCGTCTACCCATATAGCAATCTCCGTACGAGGGTTGCCCGATGGACCTTTCTACTTGTTTTGGTTTGTTTAGGACATATGTATATAGAGATCAAAGGTTGGGTCCACTTTGCCGCATTCTATGCCCCGGTTATCCCGTGGTGGGAGTTTCCACGTACAGATCCAAGATTTTACCAAACGTTAAGGCATGTCCAGGAAGGGGGTCACACCTCGGCCCTACGCATGGAACCTAAAAACCTTTCACCACTCTCACACACATGTTCTAGGGTCACATGCAAGTTTTCATGTGATTCCGACGCTCCGATGGTCTTCCTCCAGCCAAACCCTACACCGGAGCCCCTAGATCGTCTACCCCTATAGTAATCTCCGTACGAGGGTAGCCCGGTAGACCTTTCTACTTGTTTTGGTTTTTTAGGACATATGTACATGGAGAGGAATGGTTGGGCCCACTTTGCCACATTCTAGGCCCTGGTTGTCCCACGGCGGGAGTTTCCATGTACAGATCCAGGATTTCACCAACGTTAACGCATGTCCGGGAAGGGGTGTCACACCTAGGGCCTACGCATGGCACCTACCAACCTTTCTCCACTCTGACACACATGTTCTAGGGGCACATGCAAGTTTTCATGTGATTCCGACGCTCTGGTGGTCTTCCTCTGGCAAAACCCTAGACCAAGGGCCCCAGATCGTCTACCCCTATAGCAATCTCCGTACGAGGATAGCCCGGTGGATCTTTCTACTTGTTTTTGTTTGTTTAGGACATATATACATGGATAGCAAAGGTTCGGCCCAATTTTCCACATTCTAGGCCCCGGTTGTCCCGTGGCGGGAGTTTCCACGTACAGATCCAAGATTTTACCGAGAGCTAACGCATGTCCGGGAAGGGGGTCACACTAGGGTCCTACGCATGGCACCTACCAACCTTTCACCACTCTCAAACACATGTGCTAGAGGCATATGCATGTTTTCATGTGATTCCGACGCTCTGGTGGTCTTCCTCTGGCGAAACCCTAGACCGGGGCCCCTGGATCGTCTACCCCTATAGCAATCTCCGTACGAGGGTAGCCCGGTAGACCTTTCTACTTGATTTGGGTTTTTAGGACATATGTACATGGAGAGCAAAGTTTGGGCCCACTTTGCCACATTCTAGGCCCCGGCTGTCCCTAGGCGGGAGTTTCCACGTACAGATCCAGAATTTTACCAAGCGTTAACGCATGTCCTGGAAGGGGGTCACAGCTAGGACCTACACATGGCACCTACACACCTTGCACCACTCTCACACACATGTGCTAGGGCCAGATGCAAGTTTTCATGTGAATCCGACGCTCCGGTGTTCTTCCTTCGGCGAAACCCTAGACCGGGGCCCCCGGACCGTCTACCCCTATAGCAATCTCGATACGAGGGTGGCCCGGTGGACCTTGCTACTTGTTTTGGTTTTTTAGGACATATGTACATGGATAGCAAAGGTTGGGCCCACTTTTCATATTCTAGGCCCCGATTGTCCCGCGGTGGGAGTTTCCACGTACAGATCCAAGATTTTACCAAGCGTTAACGCATGTCCGGGAAGGGAGGTCACACCTGGGGCCTACGCATGGCACATACCAACCTTTCACCACTCTCACACACATGTTCTTGGGACACATACAAGTTTTCATGTGATTCCGACACTCTGGTGGTCCTCCTCTGGCGAAACCATAGACCGGGGGCCCAGATCGTCTACCCCTAGAGCAATCTTCATACGAGGGTAACCCGGTGAACCTTTCTACTTGTTTTGGTTTGTTTAGGACATATGTACATGGAGAGCAAAGTTTGCGCCCACTTTGCCACATTATAGGCCCCGGTTGTCCCGCGGCAGGAGTTTCGACGTACAGATCCAGGATTTTACCAAGCGTTAACGCATTTCCGGGAAGGGGAGTCACACATGAGGCCTACGCATGGCACCTACCAACCTTTCACCACTCTCACACACATGTTCTAGGGGCACATGCAAGTTTTCATGTGATTCCGACGCTTCGGTGATCTTCCTCCAGCGAAACCCTAGACCAGGGGCCCCGGATCGTTTACCCCTATAGCAATCTCCGTACGAGGGTAGCCCGGTGGACCTTTCTAATTTTTTGGTTTCTTAAGACATATGTACATGGAGATCAAAGGTTGGACCCACTTTGCCACAGTCTAGGCCCCGGTTGTCCCGCGGCAGGAGTTTCCAAGTACAGATCTAGGATTTTACCAAGCGTTAACGCATGCTCGGGAAGGGATGTGACACCTCGGGCCTACGCATGGAACCTACCAACCTTTCACCACTCCTAAACACATGTTCTAGGGGCACATGCAAGTTTTCATGTGATTCCGACGCTCCGGTGGTTTTTCTCCGGCGAAACCCTAGACCAGGTCCCCCGGGTCGTCTACCCCTATAGAAATCTCCGTACGAGGGTAACCCGGTAGACATTTCTACTTGTTTTTGTTTTTTAGGACAAATGTACATGGAGATCAAAGGCTGGGCCCACTTTTCCACATTCTAGGCCCCGGCTGTCCCGCGGCGGGAGTTTCCACGTACAGATCCAAGATTTTACCAAGCGTTAACGCATGTCCGGGAAGGGAGGTCACACCTGGGGCCTACGCATGGCACATACCAACATTTCACCACTCTCACACACATGTTCTTGGGACACATACAAGTTTTCATGTGATTCCGACACTCTGGTGGTCCTCCTCTGGCGAAACCATAGACCGGGGGCCCAGATCGTCTACCCCTAGAGCAATCTCCGTACGAGGGTAGCCCGGTGGCCCTTTCTACTTGTTTTGGTTTGTTTAGGACATATGTACATGGAGCAAATGTTGGGCCCACTTTGCCACATTCTAGGCCTCGGTTGTCCCGCGGTGGGAGTTTCCACGTATAGATATAGGATTTTACGAAGCGTTAACGCATGTCCAGGAAGGCGGGTCACACCTAGGGCCTACGCATGGCACCTACCAACCTATCACCACTCTCACACACATGTGCTAGCGGAACATGCCAGTTTTTCTGTGATTCCAACGCCCCGGTGGTTTTCCTCCGGCGAAACCCTAGACCGGGGCCCCCAGATCGTCTACCCCTATAGCAATCTCCGTACGAGGGTAGCCCGGTGGACGTTTCTACTTGTTTTGGTTTTTTAGGACATATGCACATAGATATAAAAGGTTGGTCCCACTTTGCCACATTCTAGGCTCCGATTGTCCCGCAGCAGGAGTTTCCACGTATAGATCCAGGATTTTACCAAGTGTTAACGCATGTCCGGGAAGGGAGGTCACACCTGGGGCCTAAGCATGGCACCTACCAACCTTGAACCACTCTCACACACATGTGCTAGGGGCACATGCAAGTTTTCATGTGATTCCGACACTCTGGTGGTCTTCCTCCGGCGAAACCCTAGACCTGGGGCCTCGGATCGTGTACCCCAATAGCAATCTCCGTACGACGGTAGCCCGGTGGACCTTTCTACTTGTTTTGGTTTTGTAAGACATATGTACATGGAGAGCAAAGGTTGGGCCCACTTTGCCACATTCTAGGCCCAAGTAGTCCCGCGGCAGGAGTTTCCAAGTAAAGATCTAGGATTTTACCAAGCTTTAACGCATGTCCGGGAAGGGATGTCACACCTGGGGCCTACGCATGGCACCTACCAACCTTTAACCACTCCCAAACACATGTGATAGGACGTGTGTACATGGAGATCAAAGGTTGGGCCCACTTTGCCACATTCTAAGCCCCGGTTGTCCCGCGGTGGGAGTTTCCACGTACAGATCTAGGATTTTACCAAAAGTTAACGCATGTCCGGGAAGGGGGGTCACACCTCGATCCTACGCATGGCACCTAAAAACCTTTCACCACTCTCACACACATGTGATAGGAGCACATGCAAGTTTTCAAGTGATTCCGACGCTCCGGTGGTCTTCCTCCAGCCAAACGCTAGACCGGAGCCCCCGGATCGTCTACACGTATAGTAATCTCCGTACGAGGGTAGCCCGGTAGACCTTTCTACTTTTTTTGGTTTTTAAGGACATATGTACATGGAGAGCAAACGTTGGGCCCACTTTGCCACATTCTAGGCCCCGGTTGTCCCACTACGGGAGTTTCCATGTACAGATCCAAGATTTTACCAAGCGTTAACGCATGTCCGAGAAGGCGTGTCACACCTGGGGCCTACGCATGGCACCTACCAACCTTTCTCCACTCTCACACACATATGCTATGGGCACATGCAAGTTTTCATGTGATTCCGACGTTTCGGTGGTCTTCCTCCGGCGAAACCCTAGACTGGGGGCCCCGGATCGTCTACCCCTATAGCAATCTCTGTACGAGGATAGCCCGATGGACCTTTCTACTTGTTTTGGTTTGTTTAGGACATATGTACATGGAGAGCAAATGTTGGGCCCACTCTACCATATGCTAGGCCCCGGTTGTTCCACGGCGGGAGTTTCCACGTACAAATCCAGGATTTTACCAAGCGTTAACGCATGTCCGGGAAGGGGGGTCACACCCGGGGCCTATGCATGGAACCTACCAACCTTTCACCACTCTCACACACATGTCCTAGGGTCACATGCAAGTTTTCATGTGATTTCCACGCTCCGGTGGTCTTCCTCCGGCGAAACCCTAGACAAGGGTCCCCGGATTGTTTACCCCTATAGCAATCTCCGTACGAGGGTAGCCCTGTTGAACTTTCTACTTGTTTTGGCTTGTTTAGTACATGTCAACATGGAGATCATAGTTTTGGCCCACTTTTCCACATTCTAGGCCCCGGTTGTCCCGTGGCTGTAGTTTCCACGTACAGATCCAGGATTTTACCAAGCGTTAACGCATGTCCGGGAAGGGGGGTCACACCTGGGGCCAATGCATGGTACCTACCAACCTTGAACCACTCTAACACACATGTTCTAGGTGTACATGCAAGTTTTCATGTGATTCCGACAGTCTGATTGTCTTCCTCCGACGAAACCCTATACCGGGGGCCCCGGATCATCTACCCCTATAGCAATCTCCGTAGGAGGATAGCTCGGTGGAACTTTCTACTTGTTTTGTTTTTTTAGGACATATGTACATGGATAGCAAAGGTTGGACCCACTTTGCCACATTCTAGGCCCCGGTTGTCCCACGGCGGGAGTTCCACGTACAGATCCAGGATTTTACCAAGTGTTAACGCATGTCCGGGAAGGGGTCACACCTGGGGCCTACGCATGGCACCTACAAACCTTGCACCCCTCTCACACACATGTACTAGGGGCACATCCAAGTTTTCATGTGATTTCGACACTCCGGTGGTCTTCCTCCGGCGAAACTCTAGACCAGGGGCCCCGGATCGTCTACCCCTATAGCAATATTCGTACGAGGGTAGCCCGGTGGACCTTTCTACTTGTTTTGGTTTGTTTGGGACATATGTACATGGAGAGTAAAGTTTTGGCCCACTTTCCCACATTCTAGGCCCCGGTTATCCTGTGACAGGAGTTTCCACGTACAGATCCAGTATTTTACCAAGCGTTAACGCAGGTCTGGGAAGGGGGTCACACTAGGGGCCTACGCATGGCACCTACAAACCATTCACCACTCCCACACACATGTTCTAGGGGAACATGCAAGTTTTCATGTGATTCCAGTGATCCGGTGGTCTTCCTCCGGCAAAACCCTAGATCGGTAGCCCCGGATATTCTACCCCTATAACTACCTCCGTACGAGGGTAGCCCGGTGGACATTTCTACTTGTTTTGGTTTTTGAGGACATATGTACATGGAGAGCAAAGGTTGGGCCCACTTTTCCACATTCTACGCCCCGGTTGTCCCGCGGCGGGAGTTTCCACGTACAGATCTAGGATTTTACTAAGAGTTAACGCATGTCCAGGAAGGGGTGTCTCATGTGGGGCCTACGCATGGCACCTACCAACCTTTCACAACTCTCACACACATGTGCTAGGGGCACATGCAAGTTTTCATGTAATTCCGACGCTCCGGTGGTCTTCCTCCGCCGAAACCCTAGACTGGGGCCCCGGATCGTCTACCCCTATAGCAATCTCCGTATGAGGGTAGCATGGTGGCCCTATCTACTTGTTTTGGTTTGTTTAGGACATATGTACATGGAGCAAATGTTGGGCCCACTTTGCCACATTCTAGGCCTCGTTTGTCCCGCGGTGGGAGTTTCCACGTACAGATCTAGGATTTTACCAAGCGTTAAAGCATGTCCAGGAAGGCGGGTCACACCTAGGGCCTACGCATGGCACCTACCAACCTTTCACCACTCTCACACACATGTGCTAGGGGAACATGCAAGTTTTTATGTGATTCCAATGCCCCGGTGGTCTTCCTCCGGCGAAACCCTAGACCGGGGCCCCCAGATCGTCTACCCCTATAGCAATCTCCGTATGAGGGTAGCCCGGTGGACGTTTCTACTTGTTTTGGATTTTTAGGACATATGTACATAGATATAAAAGGTTGGTCCCACTTTGCCACATTCTAGGCTCCGATTGTCCCCGCAGCAGGAGTTTCCACGTATAGATCCAGGATTTTACCAAGTGTTAACGCATGTCCAGGAAGGGGGGTCACACCTGGGGCCTAAGCATGGCACCTACCAACCTTGAACCACTCTCACGCACATGTGCTAGGGGCACATGCAAGTTTTCATGTGATTCCGATGCTCTGGTGGTCTTCCCCCTGCGAAACCCTAGATCGGGGGCCCCGGATCGTCTTCCCCTATAGCAATCTCCGTACGAGGGTAAGCCGGTGGACCTTTCAACTTGTTTTGGTTTATTTAGGAAATATGTACATGGAGAGCAAAGTTTGGGCCCACTTTTCCACATTCTAGGCCCTGGTTGTCCCGTGGCGGGAGTTTCCACGTACAGATCTAGGATTTTACCAAGTGTTAACGCATGTCCGGGAAGGGGTGTCACACCTGGGGACTACGCATGGAATCTACCAACCTTGCACCACTCTCACACACATATTCTATCGGCACATGCAAGTTTTCATGTGATTCCGACGCTCCGGTGGTCTTCCTCCGGTGAAACCCTAGACCGCGGGCCCCGGATCGTCTACCCCTATAGCAATCTCTGTACGAGGATAGCCCGATGGAACTTTCTACTTGTTTTGGTTTTTTTAGGACATATGTACATGGAGAACAAAGGTTGGGCCCACTCTACCACATTCTAGGCCCCGGTTGTCCCACGGCGGGAGTTTCCACGTACAGATCCAGGATTTTACCAAGCGGTCACGCATGTCCGGGAAGGGTGTCACACCTGGGGCCTACGCATGTCACCTACCAACCTTTCTCCACTCTCACACACATGTGCTAGGGGCACATCCAAGTTTTCATGCGATTCCGACGCTCCCGTGGTCTTCATCTGGCGAAACCCTAGACCGGGGCCCCCTGATCGTCTACCCCTATAGTAATCTCCGTACGAGGGTAGCCCGGTGGACCTTTCTACTTGTTTAGGTTTTTTAGGACATATGTACATGGAGAGCAAAGATTGGGCCCACTTTGCCACATTCTAGGGCCGGGTTGTCCCGAGGTGGGAGTTTCCACGTATAGATCCAGGATTTTACCAAGCGTTAACGCATGTCCAGAAAGGGGTGTCACACCTAGGGCCTACACATGGCACCTACCAACCTTTCTCCACTCTCATGAACATGTTCTAGGGACACATGCAAGTTTTCATGTGAATCTGACGCTCCGGTGGTTTTCCTCCGGCAAAACCCTAGACCGGGGCCCTCGGATCGTCTACCCCTATAGCAATCTCCGTACGAGGGTGGCCCGGTGGACCTTTCTACTTGTTTTGGTTTATTTAGGACATATCTACATGGATGGAAGAAGTTGGGCCCACTTTGCCACATTCTAGGCCCCGATTGTCCCGCGGCGGGGGTTTTCCACGTACAGATCCAGAATTTTACCAAGTGTTAACGCATGTCCAGGAAGGGGGGTCACACCTGGGGCCTACGCATGTCACCTACCAATCTTTCACCACTCTCACACACATGTTCTAGGGTCACATGCAAGTTTTCATGTGATTCCAACGCTCCGGTGGTCTTCCTCCGGTGAAACCCTAAACCGGGGCCCTCAGATCGTCTACCCTTATAGCAATCTCTTTACGAGGGTAGCCCTGTAGACCTTTCTACTTGTTTTGGTTTTTTAGGGAATATGTACATGGAGATCAAAGATTGGGCCCACTTTAATACATTCTAGGCCCCGGTTGTCCCACGGCGGGAGTTTCCACGTACAGATCCAGGATTTTACCAAGCGGTCACGCATGTCCGGGAAGGGGTGTCACACCTGGGGCCTACGCATGTCACCTACCAACCTTTCTCCACTCTCACACACATGTGCTAGGGGCACATGCAAGTTTTCATGCGATTCCGACGGTCCCGTGGTCTTCATCCGGCGAAACCCTAGACCGGGGCCCCCTGATCGTCTACCCCTATAGTAATCTCCGTACGAGGGTAGCCCGGGGGACCTTTCTACTTGTTTTGGTTTTTTCAGACATATGTACATGGAGAGCAAAGTTTGGGCCCACTTTTCCACATTCTAGGCCCCGGTTGTCCCATGCCGGGAGTTTCCACGTACTGATCCAGGATTTTACCAAGCGTTAGTGCATGTCCGAGAAGGGGGGTCACACCTGGGGCCTACGCATGGCACCTACCAACCTTGCACCACTCTACGACATGTGATAGGGGCACATGCAAGTTTTCATGTGATTCCGACGCTACGGTGGTTTTTCTCCGTGGAAACCCTAGACCGTTGGCCCCGGATCGTCTACCCCTATAGAAATCTCCATACGAGGATAGCTTGGTGGACCATTCTACTTGTTTTATTTTGTTTAGGACATATGTACATGGAGAGTAAAGGTTGGTCCCATTTTGCCACATTCTAGGCACCGGTTGTCCCGCGGCGGAAGTTTCCACGTATAGATCCAGGATTTCACCAAGAGTTAACGCATGTCCGGGAAGGGGGTCACACCTGGGGCCTACGTGTGGCACCTACCAACCTTGCACCAATCTCACAAACATGTGCTAGGGGCACATGCAAGTTTTCATGTGATTCTGACGCTCATGTGGTCTTCCTCCGGCGAAACCCTAGACTAGGGGCCCCGGATCGTCTACCCCTATAGAAATCTCCGTATGAGGGTAGCATGGTTTACCTTTCTACTTGTTTTGGTTTGTTTAGGACATATGTACATGGAGAGCAAATATTGGGCCCACTTTGCCACATTCTAGGCGTCGGTTGTCCCGTGGTGGGAGTTTCCATGTACAGATTCAGGATTTACCAAGCGTTAACGCATGTCCGGGAAGGGGGTCACACCTAGGGCCTACGCATGGCACCTACAAACCTTTAACCACTATCACACACACATGTGCTAGGGGCACATGCAAGTTTCATGTGATTCTAATGCTCCGGTGGTCTTCCTCCGGTGAAACCCTAGACCGGGGACCCCAGAACATCGACCCCTATAGGAATCTCCATTCGAGGGTAGCCAGGTCGACCTTTCAACTTGTTTTGGTTTGTTTAGGACATATGTAAATGGAGAGCAAAGTTTGGGACTAATTTGCCACAATCTAGGCCCCGGTTGTCCCGCGGCGGGAGTTTCCACATACTGATCTAGGATTTTACCAAGCGTTAACGCATGTCTGGGAAGGGGGGTCATACCTGGGTATACGCACGGCATATACCAACCTTGCACCACTCTTACACACATGTGCTAGGGGCACATGCAAGTTTTCATGTGATTCCGACGCTCCGGTGGTCTTCCTCTGAGGAAACCCTAGATCGGGGGCCCCGAATCGTCTACCCCTATAGAAATTCCCATACAAGGATAGCCCGGTGGACCTTTCTACTTGTTTCGGTTTGTTTAGGACATATGTACATGGATAGCAAAGGTTGGGCCCACTTTGCCACATTCTAGGCCCCGGTTGTCCCGCGACGAGAGTTTCCACGTACAGATCCAGAATTTTACCAAGCATTAACGCATGTCCGGGAAGGTGGTCACACCTGGGGCCAACGCATGGCACCTACCAACCTTGCACCACTCTCATACACATGTGCTAGGGCCAGATGCAAGTTTTCATGTGATTCCGACGCTCAGGTGGTCTTCCTCCGGCGAAACCTTAGACCGGGGGAACCCGGATCGTCTACCCCCATAGCAATCTCCGTATGAGGGTAACCCGGTGCACCTATGTACTTGTTTTGGTTTGTTTAGGCCATATGTACATGGAGAGCAATGGTTGGGCCCACTTTGCCACATTCTAGGCCCCGGTAGTCCCGCGGCGGGAGTTTCCACGTACAGATCCAGGATTTGACCAAGCGTTAACACATGTCCAGGAAGGGGGTACACACCTGGGGCCTACGCATGGCACCTACCAACCTTTCACCACTCTCACACACATGTGCTAGGGGCACATGCAAGTTTTTCTTGTTATTCCGACGCTCCGGTGGTCTTCCTCCGGCGAAACCCTAGAGCGGGGGCCCGAGATCGTCTACCCCTATAGCAATCTCCGTACGAGGGTAGCCCGGTAGACCTTTCTACTTGTTTTGGTCTGTTGAGGACATATGTACATGGAGAGCAAATGTTGGGCCCACTTTGCCACATTCTAGGCCCCGGTTGTCCCGCGGTGGGAGTTTCCACGTACAGATCCAGGATTTTACCAAGTGTTAACGCATGTCCAGGAAGGGGGGTCACACCTGGGGCCTACGCATGGCACCTACCAACCTTTCACCACTCTCACACACATCTGCTAGGGTCACATGCAAGTTTTCATGTGATTCC